>ML102409.1:173386-209487 GCA_003697995.1 Taxidea taxus jeffersonii | reverse complement strand
GTGAGAAAGGAATCCATCAAAATCCTTGAGGAGAACACAGGCAGCAACCTCTTCGACCTCAGCCGCAGCAACTTCTTCCTAGGAACAACGCCAAAGGCAAGGGAAGCAAGGGAAAAAATGAACTATTGGGACTTCATCAAGATCAAAAGCTTTTGCACAGCAAAGGAAACAGTCAACAAAACCAAAAGACAACTGACAGAGTGGGAAAAGATATTTGCAAATGACATATCAGATAAAGGGCTAGTATCTAAAATCTACAAAGAGCTTAGCAAACTCAACACCCAAAGAACAAATAATCCAATCAAGAAATGGGCAGAAGACATGAACAGACATTTCTGCAAGGAAGACATCCAGATGGCCAACAGACACATGAAAAAGTGCTCCATATCACTGGGCATCAGGGAAATACAAATCAAAACCACAATGAGATACCACCTCACACCAGTCAGAATGGCTAAAATGAACAAGTCACGAAATGACAGATGCTGGCGAGGATGCGGAGAAAGGGGAACCCTGCTACACTGTTGGTGGGAATGCAAGCTGGTGCAACCACTCTGGAAAACAGTATGGAGGTTCCTCAAAAAATTGAAAATAGAGCTACCTTATGACCCAGCAATTGCACTACTGGGTATCTATCCTAAAGATACAAACGTAGTGATCCAAAGGGGCACGTGTACCCGAATGTTTATAGCAGCAATGTCCACAATAGCCAAGTTATGGAAAGAACCTAGATGCCCATCAACAGATGAATGGATAAAGAAGATGTGGTATATATATACGATGGAATACTATGCAGCCATCAAAAGAAATGAAATCTTACCATTTGCGATGACATGGATGGAACTAGAGCGTATTATGCTTAGCGAAATAAGTCAACTGGAGAAAGACAACTACCACATGATCTCCCTGATATGAGGAAGTGGAGATGCAATGGGGGTGGGAGTTAAGGTGGTAGGAAAAGTAAAAATGAAAGAAGATGGGATCGGGAGGGAGAAAAACCAAAAGAGACTCTTAATGTCATAAAACAAACTGAGGGGGGTGGGGGGAAGAGGGGTTGGGTGAGGGTGGTGGGGTTACATCATATGTTTAAACAAAGCTTAAATAAAGTAAAAAAAAAAAAATATTGGGGCATGTTTTCAGTAAAATCTTTTCATTGAATATAATATACAAAAGGGAAAAAACTAGAAAGGAAGACTTCTGCCAGACTTGGGAGACTCGAATGTCAGCATTAGAGAGATTGGGCTTTATTCAATAAGGAAAGCATATGAAGGATGGTATTAAAATTTCTGAGGAGGAATATTAATTTCTAAATAATAACTTAGGTTAAATTGGTAGCAGAAAAAGTCAAAACTAATAAATAGGATGTGTGGAAATGGAAAATGGAAAGTGAGCATGAATTTATGACAAGGCTCTATTCAAGAAGCAATGAGTGAGTATAGTGGCAGGAAAAGAGAGAGGAGTGAATGTGGGAGGAATGTCCATGTTAGAATAGGTAACACCTGAATATTGATTGGACATGAGATTAGAAAGGGAGAGTAGTCAGCATGAATTCAGGTATATACCTAGAAGGTACGATTAAGCAAAATTTAGGAGAAAACATTCTATTAAAAGAAATAACTGATGACAGGGGCACCTGACTGGCTCAGTCAGGAAAGCATGTAACTCTTGATCTCTGAGTGTGTGAGTTTGAGCCCCATGTCAGGTATAGAGAGTATCTAAATGAATAAAAGTTAAAAAAAAAAGAGAACTGATGACATAAAATCAAGTGTTTACTGAGATTCAGAGAAGAGAGCAATCAGATGGAGTAGTTGAGGAAAGACTTCATTGGAAACTTTGAAAGTTGAGCAAGCATTCCTAGTAAAAATGTGAGAAAATGAAAAGTAGTGTATGAATAAAGGACTCTGACTCTATCCAATTTGTGTTTAGGTTTTATAATAAAAATGCCTTACTACGGATTATTGTTTCCTTTAGATAGTCCCCAAGTTGACCAAGGGTAGAAATCATAGGTTTAGATTCACTTAGGATGATATTTAAGGTAGCTCAGTCTTAGAAGGAAGAGACTTTTCATTTGTCCTTCTTTTTTTTTTTTTCAATTTATTTTTTAAATGAACAAGCAGTAAAATTCACTATTTTTGGTGAACAGTTCAAAGAGCATTGAGAAATTCAGAAGCTCAGGTAGCCACCACCAAAATCAAGATACAGAACATTTTCATTCACTCCAAAAATGTTCTCCTGCCATACCGCTGTAGCAGGCCCCTCCCCCCACATTTAACCCTTTGGAACCACAGATCTGTTCTCTTCCCCCAAATTTTGCCATTTCCAGGAAGTTGTTGCAGGAAACACAATTTTAAGATGGCATTTATCCCTGGTCATAAAAACTACCATAGTTACGTTTCATGATATGAGTGGGCCTAACATAACCACACAGGCTTTTTTTTTTTCCATTTTATTTTATTTTATTTCTTTTCAGTGTTCCAGCATTCATTGTTCATGCATCACACGCAGTCCTCCATGCAATGCGTGCCCTCCATAATACCCACCACCAGGGTCCCCCGACCCCCCATCCCCCTCCCCTCCAAAACCCTCAGTTTGTTTCTCAGAGTCCACAGCCTCTCATGGTTTGAAGCAGAGAATTTTTTGCCAGCCGATAACAGAAGAGAAATCAAAGATTTGAAGCAGGAAGAAGAGTCACGGTCCCCATTGTGGCTTTCGGATAAAGGGGGCCATATGGAAAGGACCTGAGCATGGCTCCTAGAAGCTGAGAGCAATCCCCGACTGGAGGCAGCAGGGAAACAAGCACCTGAGTCCCATAATCATTAGGAACTGAATTCTGCTGACAACCTGAATGAGCTTAGAAGTTACTCCTTCCCTGAAACCTCTAGGTAAGAGGCCAGCCCGACCAACACCTTGATTTTGTCTTTGTGGGATCCTAAGAGGGGGAACCCACTGAGCCTGCTTACATACAGAAGTGTTAGCTAATAAATGGATGTTGTTTTAAGCTGCTGAGTTTGTGGTAATTTGTGACACAGCAATAGAAAATACATAGGCATGAAATCAGAATGTGTAGCCTTTGGGAACTGGCTTTTTTCATTCAATATAATGCATTTGAGATTCATTCATATTGTTACAGGGATCACTGAGTTCCATTGAATGGATTATCCCAATTTGTTTATCTATTCACCCCCTGGAGGACATGTGGGTTGCTTCTCGGTTTTGGTGATGAGAGGAAGGCTGCTCCAATCATTAGTTTACAGGTTTTGTGTGAAAATAACTCTTCATCTCTCTTATGTAGCTGTCTAGGGGTGGCGTTTCTGCATCACATAGTAAGTGTATGTCAAAATTTTTAAGAAACTCTCCAAGTTCTCTGAAGGGGCTGTTCCACTTTGCCTTTCAACCAGCAAAATTTGATTTTTAAATACATCTATCACAAACTTTAGAAGTTCTGCAAAATTATCACTTTCATAAAATCGTGATACAAACATAAGAATGTTTTAGCATCTTCATTGGGAAATTACATTTTGAAAATATGTTTTTGGATGATAGTTTTCCACTGAGATACTAAGAAAGTGATCTGAGCTGAGATTTGTTCATTTATTCAACATTACTTACTTTTGTCAGCTACTATGTTCCAGGCATGATGCCAGGTGCTAGAGATGCAAGATGAGTAACAGATGGCTCTACCCTCAAGAAGTCCTAACTATTCAAGAAAATAGACGCATAATGTGTAATTGTCGTATAGTCTGGTAGTTGTCATGATGTGGGTATTAGGTCAGTGCTACGAGGTCACACGTGAGGGAGCAGGCTAGGGAGGTAATAAAAACTGGACTGTAGATACACAATGCCTGAGATTGAGGACTTATTAGCAGTCAATATTAGCCATGAAGATTTATGCAAAATAGATCACTTGTGTCAAATTGGAGTCCCTTCGAACAATCAAAGTTTAAGAATTGAGAGATGTTTTCTCTCAAATTCTTTCAGATGTTTGGAATCCTTCTCAAATAACTGTTGGATATATAATAAAGGATCATATATCCCATGATTTTGTCG
Source organism: Taxidea taxus jeffersonii (assembly GCA_003697995.1). Taxonomy (NCBI): domain Eukaryota; kingdom Metazoa; phylum Chordata; class Mammalia; order Carnivora; family Mustelidae; genus Taxidea; species Taxidea taxus. Next base: position 205,440 of record ML102409.1, on the reverse strand, counting down.
ATTCCCATAGGAGAGAGTCTCATTCTCACAGATATGTTTTCATGGTAGAAGCACAAAACTGGGCAGAACAAAATGTCGAATTGTGTGTGTGTGTGTGTGTGTGTGTGTGTTACCAAAAAACACACTAAACAGGATTTCTTGGCAGAATCTTTCTCACTATATGATGTTGCTTTTGTTTTGAGGTTAGTCAGTCATTTATGCTGTACGTGTGTGTTTGTACCAATAAAACAGAGTTAGTTGGGAATCGCCAGAAATAAGTCTTCATGAAGGCCAATGATGTGCTTGTAAACGGCTACCTCTGCTCGTGATATGATCTATGAATTTCATATTTAAGAAGAATTTACCTCTAGAATCATGCATGTAAGAGGTAATAAAAGGGGCATCTGTACCCCTGTTTTTCTAGCACATCCGGTATTTCCCATATCCAGAGCCAAAGCATGTGTGGCAGGAATGTAAGTGTGAAGATAAACTGAGAGGAAACCAGCCTGTGCCAAACAAACGAGGGATTGCACATAATTGAGTAAACGTAGGGTTAATGATCCAATCACTGTGAAATCATTGTTAAAAAAAAAAAATTCTCACACACAACGCCTGAGTTCTAAAGGAACCATTTGGACATTTTGAGCTTTATTTGATTTTAAATTTCAGAAGGGTTTTCACTGAGGTAACATTTACTTTTGAGGTGTGTAATCTAGGCTCAGCAGGCTGTAATGCTACAGCCTTTGATGTTCACCAAGTTTGTTTATGAACTGTGTGAGAGACGGCAATCCAATATCTCCCACAAAAAATTTCAGAAACAAACACAGGACATCTTTTTCTATTCTATTCCTAATAGTATCCTTACTGCCCGAATGTAACCAAAGATCTGTTAGAAATGTAAACAAGATTGTCTCTGTGCACCAAAGAGAATGTCATTGTTGTGCTGATATCAAAAGCCAGTGCATTTTTGACGATTGTAAAACGTGCTGTAACATGTCCGATATCCCGAAGCATTTCTAAAGCTGCCTGAAGCAAACTACAGGTGCCGAGTCTGAGTGATTTGTGTGCATCAGCATATTCTGAAAATCTTAAGTATGTTTCTTTTTGTTTGTTTTTGACTTTTTGCAACCGATCAGCTTGAGCCAGGTTGTGTGAGAGCTACTGAGACACCATATTGCGATTTTTGAGAGCTCTGCCTTTGATGGCTTGTAATAAACCACATAGGATATTCCCATTGGGGGGAAAGAAGTTGTAAACTGTCACGAATATTACAATTTACATGATTTGGAGCTTGGGGATCTCTTGTCTAGATTTCCAACTCCAGCTAATCACAGATTTTTCTGTTTTGAAAACAAGGATCTGAATGTAAACCAACTCAGAGAGGTACGACAAGGCAATTTCAACAAGCTAATTTCTTTAAAAAAGAAAAAATTCACATGTTCTGAAAGGTTTTTTTGAGGACGGCTCAAGAACATACACTTCATTGACAGAATCCATCACAACCAGTTCTACCAGTAAACATAACGCAGAGCTCAAGTGTCTGTGTCTAAGGATGACATCCAGCCAGGTAGCACTGTGAAAATATATTAACACTCATCCAAAAGAAGTAATTAGGAAGTGTCAGATAAAAACACTAAAAATAAAAATAAATTAAAAACACCTCTATTTGCTTACGGGGGTGGGAGTTAAGGTGGTAGGAAAAGTAAAAATGAAAGAAGATGGGATCGGGAGGGAGAAAAACCAAAAGAGACTCTTAATGTCATAAAACAAACTGAGGGGGGTGGGGGGAAGAGGGGTTGGGTGAGGGTGGTGGGGTTACATCATATGTTTAAATAAAGCTTAAATAAAGTAAAAAACAAAACAAAACAAAAAAAAAACACCTCTATTACAGACAGGAAAAGGGTTTTCATTTTCATAAAACATTAACTTAGAATTTTAAACGATAGACTTATCATCTCTGTTATGTTCAAAGCACACAGAATAAGCAGGTCTCAAGCTTGTTTTACTTGTTTTTCCCTCCAAACAAATATATTCTTCTTGAATTTTTTACAAATGCCACCCTCTTGTTGGAATTACTTTCAAAGGGAAATGTATGCCTTAAGAGTAAATAAACCAAATGAATAATCCATTTGGCATCTTGTAAGAGTAAATGTGCCTGTCTATGAGTAAATATTCTGTAAGTTTATATTATAAATACAAAAATGTATACTTATGTACATTTAAAAAGAATAGCTGTCTCTCTAATTTCAAAATCCTGGTACATGTCTTTTGTTGTTTACAAACAGGCTACATTACATTTTTTTTAGATTTATTTATTTATTTCTTTGACAGACAGAGACCACAAGTAGGCAGAGAGGCACACAGAGAGAGAGGAGGGGAAGCAGGCTCCCCGCTGAACAGAGAGCCCGATGCGGGGCTTGATCCAAGGACCCTGAGATCATGACCTGAGCCGAAGGCAGAGGCCTTAACCCACTGAGCCACCCAGGTGCCCTACATTACATTTTTTAAATGAACTGTTACCCATCATTGTTGAGATGGAAAACCTTTTACTACTCATTAGTTTAACAAGTATTTTTCAAAGACCAGAGCCAATCATTTTCCCCATCCCACTGCTACTCTTCCATTGGAAGCCCCCTCTTCTCTCACCTGAGTCATCGCAGCAGGCTCTTAATAGATCTCTCTGCTTCTGCCCTTGGATAAGTCATATCATGGCTCTTTTCTGTGTAAAATCTCCTAGTTATTTTCCATTGCACTAAGAGTAAGAAGCCAAAATATTTGGGTTGGCCTCAAAGACCCTAAATGATCTGTTCTCAACTTCTTCCCACGATTCCTCTCTGACTGCATCTCCCACCTCTTTTCCCACTTTTTCATGCTGTTTCAGACCCTTAGCAAATTGGACCATTGCTAGAAAGCTCTAGGGGCACTGCTGCCTCAGGATATTTGCAGGTGCTCTTTCCTCTGCTTGGAAAGCTCTTCCCAGCTATCTTCAAGGCTCACTCTTTCAATTCCTTCAGGTTTCGACTCCAGTGTCACCTCATTGAAGACTTCTTTGCCCATCCTGATAGTAGCACCTTCCCTCTCCCCTCAAATTCACAGATCCTATCCATCTTGCTTTGCTTAGTTTTCTTCCTTAACCACTACCTAATAGACTATATATTGTACTTACTAATCTCACATATTGTGGGTCTCTTTCACGGGAGTATAAAATCCATGAGGGAAGGTTACCTTTGCCGTTTTGTTTATTTCTTTATTCCTAGCATTTGGAACTGTTCCTGACACAAAATATGATATGCTAGGGTGGGTGTTATTTTAAGGGCTTGGTCCAAGAAGTGGTAAGTTCTGCTTTCCTGATGTGAATTTTCTAATGAGCAAAACAGAAAATAAACAAGGTATACAGGTAAAGTCGATAGCATCAGTTTAGGTATTAATGCTACAAAAAATAAATATCAAAAACACATGGTAGAGAATGGAATTATGGGATGGTGGACACTTATGCTTGAGCTATCAGAGAAGACGTTCCTGAGAAGTAACATTTAAGTTGAGGCCTGAAGGACGAGGCAAAAGCTGACTGGCATAACATATGAGAGAACAGAATTTTGATATTTAATAGCATTCATCATTAATCAGCAAGGCTTTATTTCTCAAGTGTGGCTAGTTGGTGTGTGGTTTCTGAAAAAACTTAAGGTAGTTACTTACTATATACCTGAGGACACAAGATTCACCAGTATGAAGCAACAAATAATAAAAGATGGAATTTCAATAAGGAGATACAAGCTATAAAACTGTCATGATCAGTACTAGAGAACATGCAAGAGTGATAACTGGAAACCTTCTGGGCAAAGGAAGAATGAGCCCTGTATGTAACAAGACAAAGGAAGAATTGCACCTGGGGTTTGGTAGAACAGAGAGGGGAACTCAGTGTGTAGAGAAAGGGGGAACTTGCTTTGAAAGCTAAACAAATTAGGTTAGGACCCATCTGCCGGAAACCACAGGAGCCATGCTTGATTCTTCCATTTCCTTTCTCTCGTTACCTGCGATTTATCAACAAGATATGGAGGCTCTGCCTCCAGGGCATATCCTGAAGTACGCACTTTTCCAGCTACTTCCTTACCCAATTTATTGTCTTTTCTTGCCTGGACTATTAGAATACAAACCATTCTCCCTGTTTCCACTCTTGGACCCCTGCCTTACCTTCTCGATGCAACATGTGTTCAAAACATTCAGTAACTTCCTTTTGAGCTTAGGATAAAGTTCAAACTCCTTACCATGTCCTACAAGTCGTGTATAATCTACCCTGCCCGCCGACCTCCTGCCAGAACTCCTCCATCTCATCATCTCCAGTCATGTCTTCTTTATGTTCCTCATTTTCTAGAAACTATGTGGGGTTAATAGGCTTTAGGAACCTTGATTTTGGTATGCCTTAACTATTTTTTACTCATCTTCACACAGACATCTCCTTGTTGAGATTCACCTTAAATGTCAAATCCGCATGAAAGACCTCCCTGCCCATCTTATCTAAAATATCACCCCCATCATTCTCTGTAACATTACTCTGTTGCATTTTCTCCCTCCTTCTTAATTATCTTGTGAAATACTTTATGTATTCGTTTACCTGTTTATTAATTGTCTTCCTCTACCAAGATGTAAGCTCTGTAAGGGCACAGATTCTGTTTGTCTTATTCTTTGCCATAAAAACCACTTTTCTAGGCATTCCTGAGATGTAGTCAATAAGTTTAACTGAATGACTGAAAATAGTGAACCACTGAAATCTTTTAACCTATTTATATGAAATGGAAAAAGCATATTTCAGAGTGGGTCTGGCAGGGAGATCCTGAGTATCTCAACTGAAAATGAAGAGGAATTGACAGCTGTGAGATATCTCGTGGAAGAAATCAATGGGGTCCCCTCACTGACAAGAGACAGAATTGCAATAAGATCCAAGGAGAATATGTTAAGGATGTTTCCTTAATATATGAAGGATGTCTCATTCTGTAATCATCAATGAATAAGTCAAAATAATTTTTAGAAAGATTCCAATGACTAGATGATATTATTAATATAGGATATTAGTAATTAGCAAAGGTTGCTCTATGCTTGGGGAGAATTCTGTGTACAAATTTGTCCTTTTGTAGTTATCCTGGCATATTTTTTGCAATATTATTGTTGCTCTCATTATTATGCATTTATTTGCAATTGTGGGCCCATAATGAAGTGGGAACTACTCCCCTAGAGTAAATTAGGCATTTTTGGAAAGTTTGTGTCATGTCTTTGAAGCCATCAGGGTACTATTGAATAAACTGCTACTCCCCCAAACTCCACCCCATTTCCCTACTCAAGATATTCTCGTGATACTCTAGCCTTAAAGAAAACTCTTAATGAATCTTTCAACTGTGTTTCTCTTTCCTATGAGAATACATGTTAGCCATCACATTTCCCTACCTCTGGCCCATCTTGAGTAATTTGTCTGGAGAATTGACTTATCAGTATACCTCACAACCACTTTTTATTCTTAAAAATTATTAAGAACTGGGGACCTAGGTGGTTCAGTCGGTTAAACATCTGCCTTTTGCTCAGGTTATGATCCTGGAGTTCCAAGATTGAGCCCTGGCATCAGACTCCCTGCTCAGTGGGGAGTCTGCTTGTCCTTCTCTCTCTGCTCCTCCCCCTGCTAGTGCTCTCTCTCTTAAATATATAAATAAAATCTTTTAAAAAATTACTAAGACCCCCCAAAATTTTGTTTATATGGGTTTTATCTATCAATACTCACCATATACGAAACTGAAACTGTATGTATGCAAGAAAATGAGAATGAAAAATTAAATGATACCACTATTAAACAGTATTACTTTGAAGTTTTACCTCTTGGACTGCTTGAAAGGGTGGTTGGAATCCTGAAGTCCTCAGACTGCACTGGAGAACCACTAGTATATAATAAGTAGCATTTATATAGATATAGTCAATGTGTCACCTTTTAATATGCCATAAATTTGTATATGAATGTAAGAATAAATTTTAGAGTTATCATTAATAACTCCCAATTAAAAACTTGGGATTTGAAAATCTGACATTCTGAAAATCTGACTTCTGAAGATTTCTACATTCTAGGTTTGTGAACTATAGAAGATAATTTTATTTTAAAAATCACATCAAGGGCCATTTTGTTTAGCTCAGAACATGAAATAGTTTGGCATATTTACCAACAAAACCTATGAATTTTTGTTTAGAGCATTGTACTTCATGCTTTATTTTCAGAATCAAGTCATATATTACAGTGTATCAAAAATGCCAGTTTAATGACTTCTTTGTAAATAGTAATAGCATAGTTAATGCCAAATACAGAGTTGAGAGTGCAATCAATTCAATGGAATATTCTTTTTTTTTTTTTTAAGATTTTATTTATTCATTTGACAAACAGAGATCACAAGTAGGCAGAGAGGCAGGCAGAGAGAGAGGAGGAAGCAAGCTCCCCGCAGAGCAGAGAGCCCGATGCGGGACTTGATCCCAGGACCCTGGGATCATGACCTGAGCTGAAGGCAGAGGCTTTAACCCATTGAGCCACCCAGGCACCCCTCAATGGAATATTCTTTAAAGAAGTTCGACAGCAAGAAGGACTAATACTCCTATGAGTTGCAATATTTAAAAATTTTGTGGTGGTTTTAATTTACAATGCTCTCTTTACATTAATGGTATCTTTTTGTCTCTGCAATAATTCTGTAAAACTAGGTGTTATTTTCTGTACCTTTGTTTTACAAAGGAAAAAAAAGAGGCTTAGGGAGTGATTAGCTTTCTATGCCTGCTGTAACAAATTACCGCAGACATAGTGAGTTAAGACAACACAGACGTATTATTTTACAGTTCTGCATTTCAGAAATCCATTGTTATTGGATTAAAATCAAGTTGGGAGGAATGGGGTGACTAGGGGATGGACATTGGGGAGGGTATGTGTTATGGTGAGTGCTGTGAATTGTGTAAGACTGATGAATCACAGATCTGTACCCCTGAAACAAATAATACATTATATGTTAATTTAAAAAAATAAAATAAATAAGGAATTTGGGGAGAAATAGGAAAGGATTAAAAACAATAAAAATTAAAAAAAAAAAAATCAAGGTATCAGCAGGGCTGCATTCTTTCCTGGAGGCTTTAGAGGAGAATCCATTTCCTTACTTTTCCAGCTTCTTGAGACTGCACACATTTATTATTTCACGGCTTCTTTGCTCCATCTTTAAAACCAGCAACATGAGGCTGAGTCCTTCTCACACTGCCATCTCTGTGGGTCTATCTTCTGACTCCCTCTTCTACTTTTAAAGACCCTGCGATTACATTGCACCCGTCTGGGTAATCCAGGATAGTTTTCCTACTTTCAGGTCATCTGATTAACAAATATTTCTACCCACAACTTAATTCTCCTTTGTTGTGCATCCTAATATATTCATAAACTCCACAGATTAGGACATAGACATCTTTGGGGATGAGGAATGTTGTTCTGCCTACCTCACAGAGGATCAGCAAGCTAAAAAAGGGGAGATTTAGACTAAGATCTGGCCCTTTGATTTTCTTGTTCTTTCATGGCAAACTGTTCTTGCTTTTCAAAGTCTTACCATGAAGGACAGCTAACACTGTTGGAGGAGGTTTGATGGTAGAGAGAACTGGAAGATAAAATATAAACCTATCATGAGGAATTCAGGGCCTTTAGGAAGAGGTTGCATGCTGAAGGAAGAGTTGTTTGCTGAAATAAACAAGAAATTGGATGGTTTCTCTTTTTCTCTCTATGCCTAACATTTTTGTCTTTGTATTGATCTGTACTCTTCATTTTATTTCCTTAAATCATCTTTATAGGGAGATGACATATAACCACAATGTTTTTATATTTTATTTTTTGACATATTTTTATATTTATATTTTTATTTTTTTAACGGTTTAATTTCTATTTTTTTTAAAGATTTTATTTATTTATTTGACAGACAGAGAGCACAAATAGGCAGAGAGGCAGGCAGAGAGAGAGGAGGAAGCAAGCTCCCTGCTGAGCAGAGAGCCCCATGTGGGACTCGATCCCAGGACCCTGGGATCATGACCTGAGCCAAAGGCAGAGGCTTTAACCCACTGAGCCACCCAGGTGCCCCTATATTTTTATTTTAAAATACATTGTTATAAGACCTGTAGTCAATTTATATTTTCCTATTTTTTAATTTAAAAAAGATCTAAAACAATTTCTGTTTTAATTCTGTAACCCAATGTCTGGGTTAGACAAACTTTTGTTTGAGGTATATAAAATGATTTTTACTTCTGTGAGCTGGTGAATTTGATAGGAAGAAACTCAACTATTACTAACCTCCTTCTTTTATTTGCTACAAATATGTTTTCTTAGAAATAAGACACATTGGGCTAACTGACTTGGCCTGAATCTCCTTAGTCAATGAGTTTTCTGGTTAGATTCTGGGGACACAGGACACATACATTTTGATAAAGGCAAGAAGAAATGTGAAAGGAGGCCCGTGGGTGATGAAAATAGTGAGGATCCTGAGAGACAAGATAAGTAGTTTTGAAGTGGACAGTTTGAAAAGATTACTTAATATTTCGGTTCCATGGTTTCCCTCCATAAAACTGGGATTATGATACTATCTTATTTTAAATGCTGTGAAAATTAAATGAGTTAATTTAGATTAAGTGCTTAGAACATTGCTCCGAGTTTTATATATGTTAAATTTATTTATTTTAATATGTGCAGCTGTTATAAATGTAGTTGCTATTTTTATTAAGGAAATAGCCCTAAAAGAGAGTAAAAGCATGCAAACAAAGTAAAGCATTAAAAGAAAAACCACTCTTTTGTCTAATTCACAATTTTCTCTATAGTTGGGCCTCTCTCTATATATAATTTTCTTTACAGTTAAGATATTTAGACTCAAGATTTCTGTATCTCTCTTTTTAAAATTTTATTTATTTATTTGAGAAAGAGAGACTGAGAGAGAAGGAGCGGGAAAGAGAGGGAGAAGAAAGCTCCCCTCTGAGCAGGGAGCCTGATATGGAGCTGCATTCCACGACTCTGAAATCATGATCTGAGCCAAAGGCAGACCCTTAACAACTGAGCCATCCAGGTGCCCTTTCTGTATCTTTGTTAACAAGAGACAAATCCCTCTTAAATGCTTCCTACTTTCGGGGCGCCTGGGTGGTTCAGTGGGTAAAGCCTCTGCCTTCGGCTCAGGTCATGATCTCAGGGTCCTGGAATCGAGCCCTGCATCAGGCTCTCTGCTCAGCAGGGAGTCTGCTTCCTTTCCTCTCTCTCTCTACCTGCCTCTCTGCCTACTTGTGATCTCTGTCTATCAAATAAATAAGCAAATAAATAAATGCTTCCTATTTTCTGTAGAGAAACATGTTTCTAAATATACAGATCTGTATCCTAAATTTAAAAAGCTTCCTCTTGAACGTGGGGCCACCTGTAATCATTGTTTTTGTCCTTCTAACTTCTAATGCCAAATAGCTCCATCCAGAGGATAGCTCTTACCAGCTTTGTGTCCTCACCACCTCCTCTCTTCTCAATCCCCTAAAATCTAACCTTAAGTGCTACCACATCAATCTCAGTTCTTTTTTTTTTCCCCCCACATCAGTATCAGTTTGTTTATCACCATCAAACCCTTCTCAAAAGGATACTATATTCAGAAATAGTGAAAGAATAAAAGCAACCTCTGGAATCCACAGTTAGGTTGCAACTCTCTCAAGTTACTTCATCCAGCTGGATCTCAATTTCTTGATCTCGAAAATGGGAATAATCAGTGATAAACATCACCCAACTTAGTACCTATCACATAGTCTCTGTTAGTGAGTGGCTTTTATTGTATAGGTCATTTAATTGAAACACATGAATTTTAAAAAAAGGCATGAAAAAAGTATTAGTCTCATTTTGTACACAAATCTGGAAAATGGTCAAGACTTGTGTAGTTTTAAAGGGACAGGTAAAATGGAAATGGAAAATGATAAAATGAAAATTGTATTTGTGCTATTGTCCCTTTCTATTTCTGACACACAGAAATAGAAAATAAGCAATATCATTAATCATGCTGTACATGCATCAGAACTTTTCTGAGTATTTTTGGTAATGATTGTAGTATTGATTTTTGAATTATCAATATTTAAATTTCTTTCAAATCCTAAAACTACGTTGCTCGAGTTCTCCTTAAGTTGCTGTGTTAAAACTTGCTGAAAATACGAAAAACTTTGGAAAGATGTTTAGATGTGATAAAAAAACACTTTGAAGAAAATCTAGAATTTCCATAATACACTGTGCTCTTTCTAATTTAAGAGAGAGTACTTGGAGTAGTTTTAGAGAAAGAGTTAAGAAAAATAAGGCAGTTTTTGATTCATATACTTCATATAACTAGACAAAAATAATTAAAAAAAGGAGAAAAAGAGAATGTGTGATATGATTTGGCTGCAAGATTAAAAAAACAAAATGAACAAGCAAACAAACAAACAAAAAAACCAAGGTCAATTGTCCCTAAGCTACCTTGGCTGGAAATTTATGCATATCAAAAACACAACCTGTATATTTATTGCCATAGGAAAGTCCATCTTAAATCATGTGCAAATAGAATGATGTGAGGTCTTCAGAAACACATCCCTTTCATAATATTAGACCACCCTGTTCTTTAAGTTCAATTGTGGATTCAGTCCACTGTGCTGATGTAGTGTTTAAACAATTTGTTTAAATAAATACTCCTTGTAAAGCTTGCATTTATAAACTGATGAGTTATTTTTAAAACCACCTCTGATATGTCTTTCTAAATGAACAAAGAAATGTATCCTGCAGTGAAGAATCACATTTCCCCCTCTGCAAGCTCAGGAAGGGTCTTCGAAGCTCTATTCTCCTTGTTGAGCTGCAGGAAATTCCCTTACCTGTCGTTCACATGTCTGGCCTGTGTTAGGCTGTTTTGGCAGAGTCCAACAGCTTGTCTGATACTCCTCAGGTATACATATGTGACAGGTCAGGGCCTTGATGTCTGCTCAGCTGTGACATTTGTGAGGCCAGGGACACTTCTTGTTTTCTAATAGAGCCTGCTGGAGGATTCTTCTTACCCCCATCAAGTCTCCATGACCGTGACACCTGAGACCTCCACCAGAGGTAGCAAATTTTATTTAGTGCTTCCAAAAGCACTAAATAGATTGGAAAATGGAGACTGGAGATTGGAAATTGGAAAATGTGTCCATGACACTACTGTCCACTTGCTTGTGGTCTTGAGCATTATGTGACTGCTCTGGAAATCCTCTGCTCATGGTCCCCTAAGTCAGCAAGAGTGGGGACTCTTGGGAGAGTGGAACAGGGCACCTACCTGAAGTCATAGAGCTCATCAGAGCTGTACACAGCTAATTCATGTCAGTATATTTACTGATGGAGTCATTGCTCTGCCTAATAGACTCTTTGACAACAGATTTGCAACAATGACAACAAACAAAATGAAAAAGAAAACAACAAAAACAAAACAAAAACCCTCTCTGGACCACAATGCTTGAAAAATTGAAAATGATGACTATTCCATATGGAAGATATTTCTGCCAAATGCTACATAGTGTGTGAGAAAGTTTTTCTCAAATTGCTCAGTATATGTGCTCAGTCTATATGTCCTTTTCTCAAGGCTGCCAATCTAGCTATCTAAATAAATACTGGTTGGAGAGCTTATATGAATAAGAACTTTATTATCTAAGCTGCTTATTTTATGAAGTCCATCTCTTTCTCAAGGCTTCTTTCAAATATATACCTTTTTTCCTGTTCTCCAACTCCTGCACCCAGGATTATGAATCACATTTACAGACATAAAAACGTAACAATTTTGTTACGCTTATTTCTACATCTCAGTTTATCAGATCCGTTTGAACGTACTAATCAATGAAAGCTATAGACATGTGCAAAAACATTTCTTTTCCTGATTTTATATGTACTCTTAGAATTATTCGTGCTACCTTAAAACAGCAAAGAAGCTATTGTCCCCACAAGAATGCACAGAATAGTTTTTTAAGATGAATTGCAAAAAATAACTGATAAGAACTGATTTATGATAACAACAGCTTAATTTCCTTAGAATCATGAGTGCTATTTAAATATGTAATAAAGCTTAAAGGCACGGGTGCCAACTGAACAGAAGGTGTATTGGTCAATCAGAATTGTCCCTTATAAATAATTGTACCGGCTCTGCTATAGACATCCTGGTTGCTCCTTATTGTGATTTACATGGCTTTTTTTTTTTTCTAGATGAGAAACACAGAAAAGAAAGAGGATGATAGACAGTTTTTGCTTTCCCATCTACCTCCTGTTGGACAAAATACTTAGTTATAAATTGGGACCTGCAATGCAACTAAAAAGACTTTGAAATAATATCAATTTTAAATTAAATCAACCAAGGAATGTTTGCTGAATATATGAATTTCTTCAAATTCTTCTAGTGTATGAGATATCATTTATAAGTTATTTTGCTGGTCAGAACACAGTGACATACAAGAACGAGCTTGAAAAGTACAAAATTGCACCAAGGAAGTACATTGTCGATGGACATTCAGATTGTGACAGCCTGATATACTGGCTCAGGGTCCACTCCCTGAATGGCAGTCCCATTGTTTTTTTCCTGAAGGAGAAAATAACCATGTTCATCATCTACAGTCTGCCAGGCACTGCTGGGGGCCTTTGACATACATTATGTTAACGCTGTACCTTTTGTGCGTTTAGATTTTAAACTTATCTTATAGAGCCAAATTCATTAATATCAAAATTATTCCTGGAAATCTCTTAAAACAACATCACCATGGGGACTGAAAATCCACCTTGTAATAAATCCGGAACAGTTTTTTTCTATCAGCTTTGGGACAGACTCTTCTTTCTTGTTTTAATTCACAGATTAAGTACTTAGCTTATACTTATAGAGAAATGCTTATCTTAAAACACTATAAAAATAGCTCAAGACAATATGCTCACACCATGAGAGATGCATAGGACCTGAGACTAATAGAAGGAAGTATGGATTCACACCTCTCAGCTACTGCTCAATCACACCAGCACATGAGTTCTTTGAATATGTACGTAGGTGGAATCGCCTACATTTTTTAGAAGTGTTATTTCTCTTTCTTTTCCATCCCACTTGTGAAGCCCAAGAGTGTAAATCTGAATTTGCTTTACCGCTAATTCAATGTGCATATCATGGTACTCTACTGTATCTATAAGACTTGCAACAATCCTACAAGGGAGGGTAACTATTCTCATTTAAAGTATGAAACACTGAGGCTAGGGGAGATTACATGAGTTTGAAGGAGCACTGCTCTGAGAACATTATGTTCTCACCCATGCATAGAAGCCGCTATATTTTACAGAAGCTCCACTGGGCTCCTTCCAATCATGGAAAATCTCTTCCTCAGACATCTTGTCCTTAAAGTCTATTTGTGGACTAGACCCACTACTCATGAATCTATCCGACCTATGGAGTGAGATTCTTTATCTAGATTTAAAAAAAAGAAAAAAGCTGGGTCTTAGAGAATTCAGGCTCAGAGTAATTATGAATTTGAAATAAAGTATTAATATAAAAATCATAGTGCTTAAAATTATGTCTGCTTTGACTTCTCAAGGTTATCAGCTATTAGGTTGAATGAATGCAATTGCCATTTTTATGGGGGGGGATGTTGATTATAAGCAATTTCATGGGGTCCAATGTAAATTTATCATCATGACTTTTATAGCAGAAAAAGGTCTTGGTGTAAAGTGTTTTCTGGCTACCTTATGAAACACAGTCTTCTGGTGACTCCTTATTCTGTCAATCTGACTTGCTTTTTGTTTTCTGTTTTTTTCTCTCTCTTCATAACACTTATCAGATGTGGAGTTGCCTTGTCTTTTTTTTTTTCTTTATTTGTTTATCCTCTGCTTCTCTTTCCCTAGTGGAGTTTACTCTCATCACTTAGAAAAGTACCTGGAACATAGGAAGCAATCAATAAATATTTGTTGAATAAAATAAACTTGATAGGTTGGAACGTCCACCTAAAATGTTGAATTATTAGGTATATTTTCTATTTGGAGTGTTGCTATAAAACATACATTTCCAATTCCCCAATGTGCCTTTGAAAAAGATAAATTAATTCATTTCGTTAGTGATATTGTATTGCCTGTGGCATGACTTGTCAGTATGGCTACGACAGACTAATGATTGGGTAACGAGAGTTTATTTATCATAGAACCAATTTTTGCTACTGAACCAAAGTATAAATAATGGTATATGAGTATTTACATTATAAATACTGTTTTAGGGTTTGTTAGTTGCTCATAAAAATTCTCCCTAGGCTGAAACAGCTAGTGGGTAAATACTGCATATACCACATACAATATATCAAAATAAGAGTGCAGTGCTCCTTTGTTAGGCAAAGAACAAACACCGCATACAAATTATTTTTGTACAATAAGAGCGAAGCTACTGAAGAGTCCCAATTTCTTGAAGACTATCAGGATCTTGGAAAAATGTTAGGATTAAAATAATCTTGAGGAGATGAAGCATATACCAAGCAGAAGAAATGTAGTTCTACTAGAATGTTCAGTCAGAAGAGAAAATTAAATTTTTTTAGATACTCTCAAGAGGCAAGACACGTTTAATAACTGTGGGGGAAAAATAGGAGGACCAAAAAGAGTTGCCAAGAAATACAACTTTGGCTGCTGGTGTTCCATCATGCCAGCTCTCTTGACGTTGAAGGGCAATCTAAACTCTCACAAGCGTAAGAGTCTGATTTTTACGAACCTTCTGTGTAAGTCATTACCTTTTGGGAAAATGAAGTTTGGCTACAAAAAATCTCTCTATGTCCAAAAATCTTATTTTGTAAAGCATAGTATTTTGGTCAATTGAGAATGCTAAAAAATACTCCCTGTCTTACATCCTCAGATCATGGAGGTGCCAGTCAAATGCTTCTCCACTGTGACTTTCGTGGTTCAAGATGTCACCATTACAGAATAACTTAGGGAGTATCCCAGGGATGGAAGGCCATCCTGGGGCCTCTGGTTTTCTGGTAGCTAGAGATAGGCCAATTTTGTAACAGCCAGTCACAGGAAAAATGGTAATCTGTTTTGGAACCAATAAACATTGAGAATTACTGTTCTAATGACTTACCTAAAATATTTTATATTTCCTCTGATGTGACAAGATTTTGCCATGTCAGAGGTTTTATACCTGTAGTTTTATGTGCCTAGATTGTTCTCTTGGTCATTGGCTACTTATTCCTTCAGGATTCTGTTTGTATCTTATTTTCTCAGGAAAATCTTCCTTACCACCCCGTCCACTCTTTCTTGACAGCCACAGCTACGCACACGTTTGCGTGCACACACACACGCAGGCCTTCCTATTATACCTTCTCGGAGCCCCTTCTCCATTTCCTCCACAGCACCTTTAGCTCCAGAAGGGCAGGCCCCTCTTTTCAGCTTTTTATGCATCCCCAGAATCTAGCAGAGTACCTGGCACATTGTGGTTACTTAATAAATATTGCTGAATGCTCGACTCTTTGAAGTTGTTTTTATTCTGTTCCACTATGTTTTTCTTTGAACTAGAGTTTATAATAGATACAGACGGTACATTCCTTTGTAGGACTGCCTTGTTTTGTTTCCAGCCTTCACATTCCTGCCAAACCAACCATTTGTCATCTCCTGTTGATCTCCCCATGGCTGCCAACTGCAGCTGCTACTCTGGCTCTCCTAGAAGATTCATGGCTGAGGCAAGTTTCTTTGGCATCAAAGTTTTAGTTCTAGTCAATGACCATTGATTGAGCATCTGGAATTTGCCAGACACTGTGTGAGGACATTGGATATAAAAATGAAAAAGATCATTTTGACCTTTGAGGATCTTTGAGTCAGAGGTAGGGGGGAGCAACACATTGATTGATCAATGTAGCGAAATGTGTTAAGTGTCCCATTTGGGGTGCTATAGGATTTAGCCTAAACTGAAGGAAAGGATGTCTCCTCATTCTGTGACTTGCTGACATATGAGGGTCCCTGGTGCTCATATATTCAGCGGTTCTCTCACGAGAAGCAAGTATTCTACAGGTTGAATCATGAGAGTATCAGATTGTGGCAAAACTTCTTAAATACATAGAAATTTTGAGTAGGACAGGAACTTCATAAAGCTCATTCTTAGTGTGGATTTCTTTTCATTTATTTATTTTTAAATATTTTATTTTTTTTAAGATTTACTTATTTTTTAGAGAGAGAGAGAGCACATGGGGAAAGGCAGTGGGAGGAGAGAGAATCTCAAGCAGACATGGCTCCCAGCATGGAGCTGGACTTGGGGCTCGATCTCATGACTCTGAGATCATAACCTGAGCTGAGACTTAGAGTTGGGATGCTTAACTAATTGTGCCACCCAGCCACCCCTGGGTTTCTCTTAAATGCAGTGTTCCAGACTCTGACCTCTCATCAGAGCTATTGCTTCAGGAAATTTGTTTCTAATGAATAATCAAAGTCTTTCTGCTGCTATAGGTCCCCAGACCTCACCCTTCCTTCACAAATGTCAACATTAACCTTCTGGGTTGTAGAAATTTTATTCCACCTGACAGCAGGCTTCTCTCTCATCCTTTCCTCAATACTTTAGAGCAAATTGATCTTCCTAGAAATCATTCTCATTTTGAAGATATTCACCCTTTAGATAACAGGAAAGACAGTATTGGTGGGAAGCACAGCCTCCAAACACAGATGTCCTTCACTCTATTGTTCCAGAGAAAGGATGGAGATGCAAAGCCAACTCTAGGTGCCAGTGCCTTGTACCCTGCTCCCTCACTTGTTCGTGACCACCCTCTTTGAAACGCTCTCACACTCCCACACACTGGATTGGAGTTGCAAATGGAAATCCTAGGAAGGTGTTCACTGGTTTTTAGGTGTTTATACCAGAATAAAGCATCCCATTGTGGGAATCTGTGCCATTTCCATTAGGTACATGTTAGCTCTAATTGAGAAGCCTTCTGCTGTTGCCCCAGTTGGATATGATCCTTTATTCCTCGGGACTTTATTTATTTATTTTTGACACTTCCTCTTATCTATTATACTTAATTCTTTCTTGCAATACCATCTGTCGGAAGACAGAATCTGAGCTCTGAAAGGGACCTCATCTCTGAAAATACAGAACAAGATCAAGTTAGGAGTGCAAACTAGAAACCGTGGGTCCTGCCTGCCTGCCTCCTGCCAAATTATAACTAACTTTTGTAAAGCGCCATCCTACACTCAAAATGCATTTTTTCACACATTGTATCATTTAATTCTCACACCTTTACCTCTGAGTGAGTTATTCATAAATATTTTACAGACTGAAAAATAGGGTCCAGGGGAAGTCAATTGACCGGCCAAGGATCACAGAGCGAGCAGAGGTAAAAAAGCCATCAAAAGCAGGCCTTTTGCCTTCAAATTTTGTGATTTTCCTGCATCTTCCAAATGCAGGGTCAGTCTGTACAGGCTGTGTCTGTTTCCTTGCAGCTAAAGATTTTATTCATCTTTACACCCACACCCCCAAAGGCTCTTCTACCTGGCATAAATGGAGTGTAATGTGTTTATTATTTGGCTGAGTTGAATTTTTTATTGGGCAAGAGCTTGTTTAGTAGTTATTTATTTTCCTTAAAAAATAGATATTACAAACTTGTTTTCAAAGTTCAGAAGTCAGCAAAGAACAGCAGAAAAACAAAATAAACAAAACAACAACAACAAAAAACAGCATTTCCTTTAAAAAGAATGCAATGACATTTAAGCTTCAATTACACTTCTTGCTGCCCTGGGAGCAGCCACACCAGGGCCCAAGGCCTCTTGCTGATTGAGAGCACATTTTGAGCTCCCCCCATTGTTCCTGGCAACAGGGCTCCTGTGTAGCAAGCAGGATATTCAACTTGACAAGGCTCTTTCTTTCTGGATCAGGGAGGGAGCAAGGTTCTTGTCAGTTTGAATCATGAGCCTACACTTGGCAGAGCCGACTGGACAGGCACAGTGGGGGAAGGTGCCATGTGCACGCCATCCGTGCGCCCATCATGTGGGCCTCTCTCCCCATCTCCCAAATAATTCAAATGGCTTCAAGCTATCCTGCTCCAAGAGGACCTCTTTGCTATTTGGCCAGTTGATTTGCTTCTGACACTAAATCTCCTCGTTATCCAGTGTCTAAAATTTTACTTTCAGGCTTCATCTCTCTACCCATATTTTTTTGCAGAGCTGCAGCTGAGAATATCCAGTTCTACAATTCTCAGGGTTTTAATGTTTTAAAACATATTTCTAAGGAAAAAAATGCCTTTTTTTGGAATCCACATCAAAAGGCTTTTAGAAGTCATCCCCCCCGCAAAAAAAATCCCCAAACTGAATACCTAGTATGTTGCTCTAAAAATATTTTGTCTTTTTTATTTTTAAAAACTGAGTTCTAAAACAATGACATAGAATTAATGAAAGAAAAAATCCGGAAATTTTGATTATGTAATGAAGATAGCAAAAGTGTTCTTATTTATCCCCAAAAGTTCACACTTCAGTTGTGCTGTAAGAGGAAAGAAGAAGAAGATTTTATTGGTTAAGAATCTTAACATATGTCTGAAAATAAGTCATCTTTTTCCCATATTTCTTTCCATAGACATTGAAAACAATATTTTTGATTATTATATGAACATGGAATTTTACCCTTTGCTATTTTTGTTTCTTAATGGCAAAATACAATAAAGATTTTTTTCTGAAAAATCTATGCAAACTTTTCTTTAGAATTTTTTTTTAGGAAAATATCCCTTTTTTATTTTTAAATTTTTTTAAAAAAATTTTTATATAAACATATAATGTAACCCCACCACCCTCTCCCAACACCCCTCCCTCCACCCCCTCAGTTTGTTTTATGACATTAAGAGTCTCTTTTGGTTTGTCTCCTCATAGCAACAGAATCCATCACTAGCTATCTGTGACTTCATTATAGAATTTTTTGATACTGACTATCTAATCAACTTGCTAAATATGTCAACAAACCAGGTAATTAAGGAAGGCAAGAAAAGAAAATCACTGATAATGTTAAATTCAGTCAAAAGAACTGTCCTGTGCTTTTTGTAATCCTCTTCAATAAGGTTTTCAGCTGAAACTAAAACTCAAGTAATAAATGCAACATTTGCATAACAAACTTAATTTTTTGTCTAGTTACCTAATACTAAATGAAATGCTACCACACTCTACAGGTATATCTGGAGTTGAGTTTGCATTAAAATTAGGTAACAGGTAATCACTATGAAAACATTGTTCTTTTGGGACTTTAGACCATATCCTTTTTCACTTTTTAGTTCTCTTGTTTTAGTTACATTCTGCTTGTCCCTTTACCAGAAACTTTTAGGGGCAACATATTATTATTATTCCATTACCAATTTAGCAATCCCTTGGATAAAGCTTTTTCTTGCCAGAGTCACCTTTTTGGATTTCTCTGATGCATTATTGCTGTCATCACTGGAAATTATTTTTTGAGTATTTGCTAAGCTAGCTGGTACTTAACCAGGACCCTGTGATACCACATATTTTTCAGTTATAATTACAGTTCCATCCCTAAAAGATTTTGTAGTTTAAACTCACTAATACAGAGGTTAATGATTATTCATAAAATTTGGGAAGGAACTCAATATATATGTATATGCAACTTATCCCATAAAATTGGAGCTATACAGTATTTAGGATAAAGGTCAGTTGAGAGCTGAACCAATAGGTAAAATCGAGAACAGTCAAGCAGAGATTAAAGTGCAAAGCAGAACATTGTAGAGAAGAGGATTCCCCCCCACCCCATGGGGGTATTCAGGGTAGTGAGGATGTCTCTTGTGAAAAGATGTGCAGAAAAGTTATTTACAGTTGTGGAAGGTCTGTGCCCAGTAGATGGATGAGATTTTCAAGCTAATCATAAAAGCAAGTAGTGGTTAAAACCTCTGTTGGTCACTAACCTTGGATTATGTAATCTGAGGATTTGAATCTCACTCTCTCAGCTTTTGAGAGGAAATGGAAAAAGGGTTCTTACTGTGGTATCATTTGATAGCACTGGAAATGTATTAGGTGGCAGGAACCACCAGGATTTTCAAGAAGCCCCATGTGCTTGAATGACCACGGTATAACCCAGGGATGGGTGGAGAGGCAGTGATAGGGAAATGAAGGCAAGTCACAATTAGGGAAATCTCATTCCCTAGTCCAGTAAATAGTTTTCCCAAGTGCAAATTGATGCAACAAAAAGGTAACTAAAATTTGCTTAGACTTTTCTTTGTGGTATGTGTGTGTGTGTTTTTTTTTTAGTTGTAATATATAGCTCTGTATTTCATAAAAAATGTTAAAAAATGCTAAAAAAAGTTCAGAGGTGATCAGATGAACTATTTGCAGTGAAGGCAATAAAGAACATTTTTAAATGGAATATAAAATCATGTGTAAAAATCTAGATTTTGAACTAACTGGGCATATTAACATGTGTTATGAGTTAGTGGTCTTGTGATTTTCGAATTATGCCACTGTACATAATAGAGCGTTGTTTGATAGACCTCACTAAGTGGCCTGGCACTAAACCAGATCTGTCATCTAGAGGAGAAGAAGGCAATTCCAATTTCATCTAAATAAGCTCATATTAAAATAAGGAAAAACAAATGTGACACAGCTGCAGTAGCTTGGCCAAGTTAAAATGCTTACAAATATTTTATGTCTGTAATATAAGACTGCTTACTAATGGGAGAATCTTATGTGTAAAGAGTGCCAGATTGCCTTTGATATAAGTTGGTAATAAAAATGCTATAAGGTTAGTATTTATGATCCCTGTAGGTTATAATAACATGCTTCTTGTGTTATTGCTTTAACAGACACTAAGAAAAAAAATCTATACAATGTGGTCACTTTCCTTAAATAGCTTTATGACATGTGCACAATCAGCTAGGACATTGTGTCAACAATTTATTGGGACTTGTTACACATCTTGTAAGTAATAGTTTATGTAAACATGTGCCCTTTCTTTCCTGAAGAGAACATCACATGTGCTCTGGATCATGCTATGTTCCACTGACATTCAAACAACAAAATATGTAGAATTAATAAATGTTAGGTTTTAGACAATGTCTACAAAGCTTTTTAGTAGAAGGGGAAAGAGAATATAGCTAAGCTAAAACAATATATAATAAATGATGAAATACTGAGATTTAAGACAGATACCTTATTTTTTATACAAAGTTAAGGAATTTCCCCTGGGGAAAAGAAAATGTAACATAACTCTACTGATGTATTTGAAACAAAAAAAAAAATTAAAAAAAAAAAAAAAAGGCTTCTAGAGGGAACGGTGCCCCTGCTATCATTCCAAACTGAATTGGTAACTAGGGAGTATAGGAATAGATGAAGGAAAATGACCCCATCAGTACTGTAGATTGTAAGCAAAGGGGAGATTATTGTGATATTTTGGTTTCGAAGTCAACATAGGATTTTCAGTGTGATTCTTTTTTGAATATTAAGTTAGGAGACACATGTATGGAGAATCTAGAAGGACTGAGGTGTTCCTGTAAGAGTATCATCACCATTAAATTCGAATCACTCATCAGACCCATCTGAGCCAATTCAACCTCTTGACTTTTAACTCGGTCTATTATATTTCTGGATCATTAATAGCACAGAATGACTCTACTGAAGGTGAGGTCGGGTTTTCTCACAAGCCTGGGAAGACACTTTTAGGCAGGTATGGTTGTATGACTCCCTTTCAACCACGTATGTGTTGATTATTCTTTTTTTTTTTTTTAAGATTTTATTCATCTATTTTACAGACAGAGATCACAAGTAGGCAGAGAGAGAGAGGAGGAAGCAGGCTCCCTGCCGAGCAGAAAGCCCGATGTGGGGCTCGATCCCAGGACCCTGGGATCATGACCTGAGCTGAAGGCAGATGCTTTAACCCACTGAGCCACCCAGGCGCCCCTGTGCTGACTATTCTATCTCCATGTTGGGTTGGCCCATCCACAAGTTTCCTCTTGAGAAAATGTTCTCTAAGTACTTTTGATAAGAATGAATGGGATTTTCATCTACTCCATAGTTTGGGTGAGACTCAGCATTGAAGGAGAAAGTGATAGAGTTTGGAGTCAGATATGCAAAGATTCAGATTGTGTTGTAGGCAAAATTCCAAGATGGTCTCAAAGAGTCCTGCATTTTCACACACATGACCTGTACAATCCTCTCCCTTTTAGTGTGGGTAGGACTGTGGATATTATGGGATCTTACTCCAAAAATTCTATTACACTAAATGACAAAAGTGAAGTAATTTTAAGATGTAATTAGTTCCTAACTAGTTGGTTTTGAATTAATAAAAAGAATGGATTATTCTGTGTGGGCCTGAAATAATCAGGTGAGCCATCCCAAAGAGAGTCAGAGAAGCAGGAGACTCTCCTACTAGTCTTGAAGAAGCAACTGTCCTGCAGTGAAAGGGCCATGTGCCAGAGAAGGGGGCCCCATCCACAAGGCTGCAAAAAATTAAATTGTGCCAACAACCAGTGAGGTTGGAAGAGAACTTCGATAACATGGGATTACACCTCCAGCCAACACCTTGAGATAAATCTCATGAGATCCTGATCAAAGGACCCAGCTAAACCAGGCTCAGACTCCAGAACCACAAAAATAGTAAAATAATAAATAGTGAATGTGTGTTGCTTTAAGCTACTACGTCTGGGTACAGACTTCTTTGTTACACAACCAATACAGGTAGACTGGCATTCTCTTTATCAGCATTTAGCTGCTCTTACTCCCAGGAAGGTCTTTTACTGAATTGAAGTCCATGTCCTTCAGTTCTGTGTTCTAAGGGAACAGAGAACTGTTGGAAAACCCACTCCTTGTAATAACTCACTTTTTCCCACCCTTCTAATCTATACATCAAGAAATTTGGATTCTCTTACCTTTTACATGCAAACATTTAACTTCCACATAGGATTAACTTTCCTGTAATAGATATTTACAGTTCGTAGGCTGTTTCTTTCTGAACATACTTGAATTTTCTCATATATTCTGTGTTGACTTAAGGAGAGTTAAGATTTCATAAGGAACTTGCCACAGATAGTGGAATGGAAGTGTTAGTCCTTGACATTACACATCATGCATCTTTGCATGTTATATATAAGAAAACACCTTATTTGTTTGTCTTCCTGTCCATTTGTTTATTTACATTTTGTAATGCCAGCTGGAAATTGTTGATTTGATTTCAGTTTGTGTCTCCATTCCAACTCACATCTCTTCTCTTTGTCAATGGAGCCATAGAAGACATTTCCTAATTTTAACTCTGTAGTTTGTTTTAGAACGAACAGAACCAGGCAAATATTGATGACTTGTCATTGTTTTCTGTTTTGCTTTATTTTGTTTTAATTGTGGCAAAAGACATAAAACATAAAATTTTCCATCTTAACCTTTTCTAAGTGTACAAGTCACTAGTGCCAAGTATATTCACGTTGTTGCACAACCAAACTCTGGGATATTTTCATTTTGCACAACAGCTATACCCATTAAACAACTCCCCATTTCCCCCTCCCCCTAGGCCCCAGCCTCCACCTTTCCTCTTTGGGTTTCTATGATTTGAGTTTTCTGAATACATATAAATGGAATCATAGAGTATTTGTCTTTTTGTGACTGGCTTAGCACAATGGTCTCAAAGTTTCATCCATTTATTACTCAGAGTTCTATATTAGAGTTCTCCAGAGAAACAGAATCAATAGGGGATATATAGGACACACACACACACACACACACACACACAGAGATAGATATAGATAGATATAGAGATTAGAGATAGAGATAGAGGAACTGGGTCACACAATTTTGGGAGCTGGTAGGTCCAAACTTCACAGAAATGGCAGGCTAAACCACCCAGGGAAAAACCAATGCTGTGGTTCAAACCCAAAGTTTGTCTGGCTGAAGACCCTTCAGGAAGAGCTGTCCTTGTACTTCAAGTCCAAAGGCCCTCTGATAGCAGAATTTTCCCCTTTTTCCTAAGTTGAATAATATTTTCTTGTGTGCATATACTATATTTTGTTTATCCATTCATCTGTGATTTGTTTTCATCTCTTGGTGCTATGAACCATAGGTATGCAAATATCTCTTCAAGATCCTGTTGTTTTAAAAATATATATTTATTTATTTGAGAGGGGTGGAGAAGAGGAAGAGATAGTCTTTTTTTTTTTTAAGATCTTATTTATTTATTTGACAGAGAGAAAGACAGTGAGAGAGGGGACACAAGCAGGGGAAATGGGAGAAGAAACAGACTCCCCATGGAGCAAGGAGCCTGATGCGGGGCCTGAGCTGAAGGCAGACACTTAATGACTGAGCCACTGGGCTCCCCTAGGGAGAGAGAGTCTTAAGCAGACTCTGAGCTGAGTGGGAAGCCTGACTTGGGGCTTGATATCACAACCCCAAGATCATGACTTGATCTGAAACCAAAAGTCAGATGCTTAACCAACTGCACCACCCACATGGCCCAAAGATCCTGTTTTCAATTTTTATGTATATAAACTCAAAAGCAAAACTATTAAATCATATGATAGTTCTATTTTTAATTTTTTGAGAAACCATCATACTGTTTTCTATAGTGAGTACACCATTTTACATTCCCACCAACAGTGTGCCAAGGGTTCCTGTTAATCCCCATGCTCATCAACACTTGTTATTGTCTTTTTTGTTTTTGTCATTTTAACAGTAGTCATTCTAACAGGTGTGAGGTAATACTTCTTTTCTGGTTCTGACTTGCATTTTCCTAATGATTAACGATGTTGAGTATCTTTTCTTATGCTTGTTGGCCATTTGTATCTCCTCTTTGGAGAAATGTCTATTCAAGTTCTTTGTACATTTTTCACTGGGTTATTTACTTTTTATTGTTGTTGAGTTTTAGGAGTTCTTGTATATTCTGGATTTTGGCCCTTACTAGATATATGATTTGCGTGTGACTTCACACTGATTGTGATCTTTGATGCACAGAAATTGCATTGTGCAGAAATTTTTATGTCTGGTGTGGTTCTGTTAGCCTATTTTTGTTGTTCTTGCCTATGTCTGCCAACTCCTTGCCAAATCCAATATAATGAAGGCTTTTCTCTTTGTGCTTCTGGAGTTTTATAGTTCTAGGTCTTATGTTTAAGTCTGATCTATTTTGAGCTAATTTTTGATTACAGTGTAATGTCAGGATCCAACTTCATTCTTTTGCATGAGGTTATCCAGTCTTCCTAAATCCATTTGTTGAAGATACTGTTCTTTCCCTCATTGGATGGTCTTGGCACCCTTATGGAAAATCATTTAACTGTATACGTGAGGGTTTATTTCTAGACTCTCTATTCTATTCTATTGGTCTCTGTGTATGTCATTTTGCCAGTATCACACTGTTTTGATTACTACAGCTTTGTGTTAAATCTTGAAATCAGGAAGCATAAGATGTACAACTTTGTTCCTCTTTTTTCAAGATTGTTTGAGCTATTCAGTATCTTTTGGGAATCCACACAAATTTTGTGATGGATTTTTCTGTTTCTTCAAAAACACCATTGAGATTTTTTTATAGGGATTATTCCATTCAATCTTAGGTCACTTTAAGTAGTATTGACATCATAACAATATTAAGTCTTCCAAACCATAAACATGGGATGTCTTTCCATTTCTTTGTGTTTTCCTTAATTTTCTTCAGCAGCATTTCTTAATTTCCTTCAATTTTCCATGTACAAGTCTTTCACTTCCATGATTAAGTTTATTCTTAGATATTTCTTCTTTTTAATGCTACTGTAAATAAAACCGTTTTTTAAATTTCCTTTTTGAATCTTTCATTGTTATTGTATAGAAACACAATTGATTTTGTGTATTTTGTATCCTGCAACTTTGTTAAATTCATTTATTAGTTCTAACAATATTTCTGTGGGATCTTTATAGGGTTTTCTACATAAGGTCATTTTGTCTTTAACATACATATTTTTTTTCCTTTCGATTTAGATGGGTTTTCTTTCTCCTTGCCTAATTGCTCTGGATAGGACTTCCAGTACTACTTTGAATAGAAGTCGCAAAAACAGACACACTCCTCTTATTCCTGATGTTAGAGGAAAAGCTTTTAGTTATTCACCATTGAATATGGTGTTAGTTGTGGGCTTTTCATATATGGACTTTGTTATGTTTAATTAGTTTTATTTTTTTCTGTTCTTCATTTGTTGAGTGTTTTTATCATGAAAGATATTGAGTTTTGTCAGACATTTTTTATGGATCAGTTGAGATAATCATGGTTTTGGTTCTTCATTCTGTTAATGTGATTGTATTAAATTGATTTATTTTTATATGTTGAACAATCCTTTCACTCTAGGAATAAATCCTGGAATCCTTGGTTATTGTTTATAAATGTGCTGTTGAATTCTATTTGCTGGTGTTTTGTTGAGAATCAGTATCCATCAGGGATACAACATTGGTCAATAGTTTTCTTATCTTGTGTTGTCTTGATCTAGGTTTGATATTAGGGTAATGCTGGCCTCATAGAATGAGTTTGGAATTGTTCTCTTCAATTTGTGGAAATGATTGGTGTGAATTCTTCTTTAACTGTTTGGTAGAATTCACCAGTGAAGCCATCTTGTCCTTGTTTTTTTTGTTGTTAGTGGTGGTGGTGGGATGGTTTGATTACTGATTTAATTGCCTTACTAGTGAAAGGTCTGCTCAGACTTTCTATTTCTTCATGATTTAGTTTTGGTAGGTAGTGTGTTTCTAGGAATTTATCCATTTTCTCTAGGTTATCAAATTTGTTGGCATATAATTATAGTATTCTCTTATAATTCTTATGTTTCTGTAAGATTGAGTATAATGTCTCCTCCTTCATTTCTGATTTAGTTGAGTTTCCTTTCCTTTTTACACAGTTAATTTAGCCAAAGTTTTATATGTTTGGTTGATCTTTTCAAAAATATAATTTTTGGTTTTATTGATTTTCTCTACTGTTTTTCTTTTCTTTGTTTATTTCTGTCCTAACTCTTATAATTTCCTTCTGCCAGCTAGTTTTGGGTTTAGGTTTTGTTTTTTTGTTTTTTGTCTTCCCCTAGTTCCTTAAGGTATAAAGTTAGTCTGTTGACTTGAAATCTGTCTTTTTATTGTAAGCAATAACAGCTATATATTTCCATCCTAGCACTGTTTTCACTGCATCCCATAGTTTAGAATGTCATATATATTTTTTTTAAAGATTTTATTTATTTATCCGACAGACAGAGATCACAAGTAGGCAGAAAGGCAGAGAGAGAGAGGAGGAAGCAGGCTGTCCGCAGAGCAGAGAGCCCGATGTGGGGCTTGATCCCACGACCCTGGGATCATGACCCGAGCCGAAGGCAGCGGCTTTAACCCACTGAGCCACCCAGGCGCCCCTAGAATGTCATATTTTTATTTTCATTTATTTCAAAGTATTTTCTAACTTCTCTGGTGATTTCTTTTTTGACTCATTGGTTGTTTAAAGATGTCTTGTTTAAGTATATTTGACTGGCTCAGTCAAAAGAGCATGCGACCCTTGCTTTCAGGGTTATGAGTACAAGTCTTAAGTTGTGTGTAACGATTACTTACAAATAAAATCGTTTAAAAAAGTCTTGTTTAATTTTCACATATTTGTAAATTTTCCAGTTTTCCTTCTATTGATTTTTAGTTATGTTCCATTCTGGTCAGAAAAGATGCTTAGTATGATTTCAATTTTCTTAAATTTATTAAGACTTGTTTTGTGGCATAACATACAGTCTGCCCTGGAGAATATTCCATGTATACTTGAGAAGAGTGAATATTCTGCTGTTGGTGGGTTGAGTATTCTATATATATTTCTTAGATCCAATTGGTGTAAAATACTATTCAAGTGCTCTACTTTTTATTTTCTGTCTGGTTGTTTTGTTGTTTTTTCATTGTAAAGTTTACTTCTGCACAATTTATTTGATATCTTCTCTAATTCCCTAACTTGTTTCTGAGTAAATCTTCTCTCTTTCTTTTTCTTTTCTTTATTTCTTTCTGTCTGTCTGTCTGTCTCTCTCTCTCTTTCTTTGTGGGGAAGGTACAGAGAGAGAATAATAACATTACATAGAATGTTATAGAAACAAGGAAATAATTGAGCTATGGAGTGGCACACTTAGCACCTTCCTTCAGAGCTTTCTGAGTGGTTGACTCAAATATTCATCATCTGGCTAAAGTTGTACACATTACTCTGTAAAGTAGGAGGGCAGACACCTGAGATTCCTGGGTGTGTCCTGGGGCCAGAGAAATGGGGCAAGGATTCTATATAACATAGCACTTCTGTCAGGGATAAGTACTTTAGCATTTTGTGGACAATCTGCATACCTTAAAGCAGAGCCCTCTCTGTTACAGGTGTTCATTTCTCTGTCTGTCGACCCACAACTTTTGCAATCATGGTTCCTTTGGCAGACATTGTATTCACTGCAGCACATAGATACTGCTCAGTTGGGTTAATGAAATGAATTTAGATCCTATACTTGTGAATCCATATCTCACCTACAAAACTGAGTAAGAAGGAAAAAAAAGAAGCATCAAATATAAAAAGGGAAAATTAATCCAAATAGAAGAGAATTAACATAAGAAATAGAAGAAAATATTAAAATAGTTATAATTAGTATGGGATTTTATTTATTACTTTCAAGTATTCTTTACACCCAACATGGGGCTCTAACTCAGGACTCCAAGCTCAAGAATCACATGCTCTTCAGACTGAACCAGCTTGGAGCCCCTCATCATGGAGATTTTAAATAAGAACACATTTATAGATGAAGTCAACAATTGGTAAAATAGGCAGCACTGAAGAAATTCCTGAAAGTTAAACTTAATTTTCCATGTGTCACTTTCCATCTTTCATGTATTAAGCTGATTTTCTAAACCAGTGACTTAGATTTCAAAGTGTGGTCCCCAGACCAAAAACATTAGCCACTGAGAACTTATTAGAAATGCAAATGCTTGAGCCTGACATAGAACTACTGAATTAAAAGTCCTGGGTATGGAGTCCAGCAGTCCATTTTATTGAACCCTGTGGGTGATTCTGATGCATGCATAAGTCCAAGACCTGCAGCCTGATTGCATATTGGAATCATCTATGGAATTTTACAAACTACTAGTGACTGACTGTTATGCCAATCAATTCTGACTTAATAGACTTGGGGTGCAGCTTGGGCTTTAGGAGTCTTAAAAGTTCCCCAGGTGATTCTAATGTGCACCTAAAGATGAGAACCAACAATCTATATCTGCTGGGCCCAAACAATTAGATCCCTTGCCAGATCTGGTGGAAGCAGTGGTTTCCAAACACGTCTGCTCCTTGAAATCACTTGGTGAACTTCATAGATACTGACAGAGTGGAACACCTCAGAGATGGTGAGTGAATTGGGGTGTGGCCTGAGCTGTAGAAAACAAAAGTCAGCTGATTCTAATGTGCAGACAAATTTGGAAAACAGCAGGTTAAATACTAAATTCTCTGTTCCAAAAGCTAAATTCCTAGATTTAAAGTAGACACTAAATTTATGACCTTTATAAAAATTAATTATATATAATTATATATATGTATAACTGAACTAAGATTTAACTGCTTCCAACATCCCTAAACAAAGTGGAGATTTAAAAAAAAAAAAAAAAAGAAAAGAAAAAAAGGATGATTCATAGCCTAAGGTAAGATAAAGGGAGCAGTGCTTTTCAACCTTGGCAGCACATTAAAATCTCATGGGAACTTTTAAAACTTCTAATACCTAGGCCTCACCTCACACCAATTAAATCCAATTAAATCCAAACCTCTGGGTATAACAGGGTATCAGTGTTGTTTAAATTAAATCAGAACGTTGCAGAGTAATCAAAGTTTCAGTATTATTTAAATCTACTCAGAAGGTTCCACGGGGCACCTGAGTTTGAGAACCATGGGTTGGAGTGTGGCATCACTTCAGGAAAGAAGATTTATTCATCCCAGTTTTCCTATAGGTCAGAGAGAAGCTGGGCCTTTCTTGTGTGCTCAGGGAAGGAATGACAATGTCACCATGCAGGCATCAGTACAGGATGTTTTTTGAGTAGGTGTCTATCCAGTGTATTTTTGGCTTTTATTGTGAGTGATTTGGCATTTAGTGGCTGGATACTACCTACACAAGTCACCCAATAATCATTCAATATTATTACAAAAAGTAAAACAATTGAGCCCCATTCAAACATCTGCAGTAGAACTAGGTTGTAATGACTTATGTTAGTGCAGTGGTTTTCAGCTAACGATGATTGTGTCCCCCACAGGATATATTACAGTGTCTGGAGACATTTCTGTTTCACAACTCTTGGAGGAGGGGGAGTCTTCCATTGGCTAGTGAGCAAAGGCCAAGGAAGCTTCTAAACATTCTGTAATGCACAGGACAGTTCCCCACACCAACAAACAATTATCTAGTTTAAAATGTCAATAGTGCTGGGGCTGGGAACCTCTGCTTCTGTGGAAAGCTCACGGGCTTCAGCTATTTCTAGGCAAAATGTAGACCAAATGTAGATAGAACATTACAAAGAAGAATTTGCTTGGGGGAGGGTCTAGAAAGGTCCTCAGAACTTCCTGATAGAAGCAAATACTCTGAAGTCTATATCATGTTCCTAAGGGAAAAAAAAAAAAATGCATCCACATATTGGTTTTGAAGTGGCAAATAATTATTATCACAATATCTTTTTTAAGGTTTGCTTCTGTGTTTCTCATAAATTCAAACTTAAAATATCAAATATATTTTCATGATAGAACCCCATCTCTGTGATATTTAGATTAACCAACAAATCACCTAAAGCATTTCTTACATACATACTTTTGTTCCTGCAGCCCTGAGTGTCCTTTGCTTCCTTCTTCCTTCTATCCAGGCTAGCCTAAATACATATTTGAGATAAACATTGAGGACTCAAATCCTCCAGGAACCTTTGCTTGGCCTAGGATCTTCATGTGCAAAGAGGTATTTCTTCATGTTCTCAGAATACTCTGTGCACATTTGTATCATAGTACTCCTATAAATATATATCTTTTAATTTTATTTTTAAGTAATCTCTACATCCAACATGGGGCTGAACTCATGATTCCAAGATCAAGTGTCACATGCTCTACCAACTAAGCCAGCCAGGTGCTCCTCATAGAAATACTTTAAAATATGTATCTGACTCCTCCAATAAATTGTGTTTCTTGAAGCTAGAGTATTTGTTCTCTAGCTCCAGGATCTAGCAGAATCTCTGCCACATTGTACGTACTCAAATTTTTGTTAAATAAACAAATGAATGCTGATATATTTGCATCTTTAGTTGTTCCTTATGCAATACTGGGAAAACAACTGTTTTGGATGAGCTCTTATGGAGGTAACAGATCTATCATATCAAACAGTTTTGAAGTTCACTAAAACACAAAAGTCCACATTTATATTTAGACTCAATTATGGGTTTTGCTTCCTGCCTCTCCTAGTCACTTTCAACCCCTCCATTTTTTAGAGTTCAAGGTCACTGAGCACAAATAATAAGTTGTTTCTCTTCTCCCTATAAAATACTGTAAAAACCCAACCTAAATGGATTAGCGAAAAGCCATGGAGTTCCATGAGTTTTTTTTTTTTCCCCCCAGGTTCATTATTTTTTAAAAAAAATCTTCATGGAAATACAATTTGATTGTCTAAAAATACTGGCATACACAAAAAAGAGGAGCTTGAAATTTTGACCTTCTGAGAATATGTTTTCCAGTTCTTTCTAGCTGTATCTTTCCAGGTCCCAGTTCTAGGTACTTGTAAGATATTTTTAATCATTTGTGCCTAGTCATTTTGATTAAAGGAATTGGCGGGGGCGGGGGTTAGAAAGAAAGTTTGCCCTTCCAGAAAGGGCTATAGAAAGTATGTCATTAACATTTTTCTAATGCCAAATTTAGTCATCAACTTAATTGCTGAGATTTAATTGTTCTCATGAGGTTTTCACAGTGACTGCTTCATTGACCATCTTGTTCTACAAAGACAATATATGTACAGACTCTGAAATTCTATATGATTACTGGGAAAATACCAGCATTTAGTTGATAGAGAAAGCAACTATATCTAGTTTAAAATACGTATTTTGAGGTTTGTGGAGCATAGTCACGCAAATCTAAGAATACCTCCCTTTC
>ML102409.1:147586-173376 GCA_003697995.1 Taxidea taxus jeffersonii | reverse complement strand
GGTTCAGCTTACAGTAATAATTCCAATTATCACACTGCAGAACTGCCGCTGCTCACATTAGAGTGTCAGTGCTCTTATTGAAGTAAGGCTTTTCCTTTGCAGAGCCCAGAACCACACTTGGTTCTATGACAGAAAACTGCCATGGCCACTGACAATCTCAGATACTCTCCATCTTTGCCACACCACACCCACACATTTCCTCTCCTCACATTTCTTGCTTCCATATTAAACCTCATACAAGTACATCTGGTTAGTGAACCTAGCACAAAGGAGGAAAATGTAGATTTAAAAAATTCTACCTTGGAAAAGCTTACCTTGTAGGGGGCTACCAAATGTGAGAATGAGTTTCAGAAGCTTGGACACAACAGATGACAGATTCCTACTCTATGCACTCTTTAGTAAGCAAACCCCTCAATTTTGTGGTGTGACCTTCATACTGGCTTACCATTATTGAGGTTCCAATTTGGAATCTAAGAGTCAGGATAATAAACACCAGGAAGTTAACTGACTGGCAGCCTTGAAATACACAACAAAAAAATTCAGGACTTGTTGACTGCACTGTGCTTGATGGTCTAACTTAGCAAATATTTAGGCTTCCTTGATATGGCATCAAATTCTGTGTGAATACAGAAATCCTGAATTAGCATTTCATTCCATATTTTTAAATATTTTATTTATTTATTTGAGGGGGAGGAGGGGCTGAGGTAGAAGGAGAGAATCTCAAGCAGATGCCGTGATGAGTGTAGAGCCAAACATGGGGCTTGATCTCAGACCCTGAGATCATGACCTGAGCCAAAATCAAAACCAAAACTTAACCAACTGAGGCACCCAGGCATCCCTTATTTCAGGACAATTTTAACAAATTTATTTCTGCATTGCAAATGAATGATTGGGCCATGAGGTCTAGATCAAGCCAACAGTAATTCAAAGGTTGCAGTTCACATGGTTTTTGGACTGTTGGCATTTCCAGTTTACTTTTAAACAGTTGCCTAAAGAGAGTACATGTTGGCATGATTAAATCAAAATGACCTCCCCATAGACATAGTCTTAATTTTCATTAGGTAATGGCTAGCTGGATATTTTCTCGAAACCTAGGCAACTCCTTCTATGTGGATATGAAAGAATTCAGAGTAAGATAAATGTAAGAAAAATACAAATGCAATATATATCATATATAAAAATGTACATAACATCTAAATATATACAAGTAAACAAATACAAGTAATAATGTAAGAATATGGTCTGAAGTATTGGATCTAAAGTAAAATTTATTTTTACACATCACAAATGAAAAATACCATCTATATATGTGCATTTCAGAGTATGAAAGCATTATAATGGACTATTTGAGGACATAACCCAATTTTTTTTTAAAGATGTAATTATTTATGGTGGAGGAAGGGCAGAGGGAGAGAGAGAATCACAGGCAGACTCCGTGCTGAGCAGAAAATCTGACTCAGGGCTCAATCTTTTAAGATTGAGACCATGACCTGAGTGGAAATCAAGAGTTGGACACTTAACTGACTGAGCCACCCAGGCACCCCAAGGACCTAACTTGATTTTAACAGCTTTCTTTCCTTTGGACCAAGCATGTGTGGTAAATATTTCATACAAATAACAGCATGTGCTCAAGGTTCAGGCAAGCACATAATTGCTTAATGAAAACAATTAGTAGCATTAGAAAACACTTATCTTGATGTTTTCTTTCTCCATGCCCATGAACGGATCTATGTGAGAAACAGTCACATGCATTTACAGTTATTTCAATAATCCTTTCACAATTTACTTCCCTCAAAATATTTTCTAGGGCTTAGTTCATCTTTATCCCAGGAAAATCTTCTCTGTATTAAATGTGTTTACTTCCATGTCAATCTCTCTCCTTTTCATGTTCACCAGGGCTAAAACCACTTTTTACCTTTTGTTCTTTGTCGTTGCTTCTGCCCAATCGCTCCCTGTACTCTTCTCTAATTCTTGGTTTTGCTCTATTTATGTTCATTTGAAATAACTTTTTTTTAAAAGATTTCATTTATTTATTTGACAGACAGAGATCACAAGTAGGCAGAGAGGCAGGCAGAGAGAGAGGAGGAAGCAGGCTCCCTGCCGGGCAGAGAGCCCGATACGGGACTCGATCCCAGGACCCCGGGATCATGACCTGAGCTGAAGGCAGAGGCTTCAACCCACTGAGCCACCTAGGCGCCCCTGAAATAACTTTTATAAGGGTTTTCTTGTATGTGCTAGCTAGCCCATATAAACACAACAGGCTGTCACCAATGGGTTGGTAAGGAGCAGTGACAGCAGAAAGAGAATTATTGAGGCAGTGCTGGGATGCTGGTCCCTACATGGTTACAGTGGGCAAGTTTACATGGGCTGGGACATTTGACTTGATGAGTTGTTAACAAAGTAAGTTTTTAAGCCTAAATTTTAGGCTATCATTTAATAACACCGAGCAGAAAAAAAGGAAGAAAACTATGATATTTAAAAACTTTTCCAGGTCAGAGAAATGACAAGACCTTTACTAAACCAAATACGTACAATCTCACACTCAGACACTTTAAAGGAAAGAGTAGAGCTGAAGAATGAAAGCATAGCCAAAATAGTATTTAGGAGGTAGTAGAATGTAATACATAGTGTGAAGCTTTTCAACTAGGAAAAGAATGTTCATGCTCTCTAAGGACAATTTCATTTTTTAATCATTTATATTTCCTGATTTACAAGATTAGGTGCTTAGTGAACAAAATGGTGTTTCTTGATTGGTTGATTTTTGTGGGGATTTGTCTGGCTGTTTAGCTCATCTGGAAAAGAACATGGTATTACCGTTAGCTCCAGATGGTTTTCCCAAAAGTTTCATGAGCAAGAGAGAGCAAGAGGAAAAAAACAATGAGAGCGAGAGAGAGAGAGAGAGAGAGAGAGAGAGACAAGGGCAGTAAAAGTGTGTGTGTTTTTGTGGGGGGGGGGGGCACTTACATACAAATTTAGCTAGGTGTTTGAGTTTGCAAAGGCAAATATGGCATGGCTGTTTTTAGGGCTTTTATTTTAGCAGGGAATCAATCCCATGAAAGAAAATAATCTTTCTGTCTGAAGGATCAAGGACTTCTTCAGAGAAGCATTGTTTTCTGAACATGGTTTTAAAGAATGTTTTCAAAGTTCAGTGCTTCTCAGTGGTTTCTTGAGGAACATTAGAAGAAGTCCTGTGGACAATATTTAAATCACACTATTGTCCAGGCATCTCTTGAATGCTTCCCCACTTTCTTCCAGACCCTGGGTTATTCTCATGTGCAGTCTGGGTTGAAAATCACTGGTGCAGGGCTCAT
The DNA here is from genome assembly GCA_003697995.1 of Taxidea taxus jeffersonii. Lineage (NCBI taxonomy): Eukaryota > Metazoa > Chordata > Mammalia > Carnivora > Mustelidae > Taxidea > Taxidea taxus. Next base: position 170,065 of record ML102409.1, on the reverse strand, counting down.
TACTTGTGTCAGAAATACCTAGGTTCTTGGGGTCACTTGGAACAAGTACCCTAGGTGATACTTTTACACCTGGAAGCTTGAAAACTTTAAGTGACCGACAACCTTTTACTAGAATGATTGCAGGGGATGAAAAGGGCATCCTAGGAGGAGTTGCAAGCTATGCAAACCCACACAGGTGTGCAGTGGGATGGAAGATGATGAGTCTGGAGGGTAGAAGAAGAGAGTGTAATATGGCAGCTAAGGAGCTTGACTCTTTCAAGCAGATGAGGAGAGCCATGGAGGGTCTTAAAGTCCAAGTGAAATCCTCAGGGATGAATTTAGAAGGACCATTCTGGTGGGGGTGTGTGGGAAGGCCTGAAGAAGGGAAGGCCAACATGGAAGCTATTGAAAAAGTCCAGGCGATGAACAGAAAGGATGAGAAAATTAAAGATCCTACATCCTTTAAAAGAACAATCCGTAGAATTTGAAGATGTCCTGGGAAGAAGAGTCTAGGAGGATTTCTGCGTTGGTTTGCCTATTTTTGCTTGAGTGGTAGCAATGCCACCTGTGTTTTCTATTTGACACGGAATTAAAGGGAATGACACCCAAGCCATGTTCTCTAGGAATGTTAAATATACATGAAAATGCAGAGAAAGTCACCATTGGCAGGTAGAAAAATGGAAACACTATCTATCAATGAATGTACCTCCTTTAGGTGCTCACAAGAAATCTAGCTCCCTTGGTGAATTTTAGAAGTCATAAATTGCATTCACTGTCAACTAAATATAGTTTTGTAAATTCAGACAGAGTGTGGTAGGACTGAAAGGTAAAATCAGTCACTCTTCTGACCCTTTCAGGCTTTCCTAAGCTGACTTAGAACTTGTGGATATAGCTCTGATCTGGACCTGGACCTCCCACGGCTCCACCCTGTTCCACCAGATTCTCTCTAGAGCTAGAACTAGAGACAACCTTATTTTTGAGCATTTTTGTTTAGTTGGATTATATTTCACAATTTAATAACAGTATGTGAGAAATAACTAATAAAATTATTTTGAGGAGTGCTGTGAATGTAAAATATGAGGACACACATAATAATGTGCTTAATGAACTATAAAAATAAAAGGGTAGATTAATGTCTTGTGAAACTTCAGCAAGTTAATTACAATACAGTGAGAGGCAAAAGCAGATGTATTATACTTAGCTACTTAGCACTGTGTGGGAAGGAAATTCTACAGATCTTTGGTTCCTAGGTGATCACTGGTGTGCAGTGTCATAGAAAGATACAAGGCACGATGTCATTAAGAATAGAGTGGGAAATTAAAAATGAAGCAATTACGGCAAATGCGTGTATTGTTTTCAAATTCCAGTCATTTATTTAAATATTTTAATGGCTTGCAAGTGATATGTATGGTTTGAAATAAGGTTACTTGGAAATGAATAAAGACATTTTTTTTTTAGAGATTTACAAGTAAAATGATAAAGTCACTGGAAATTAGAAAACTTCCATGGCTCCAACAAAATAAATGGCGCATGAAGGTAAATCAATACATGAAAAATTAGATCATTCATTACTTAATTAAATAAGATTCTTTTAAGGAAAATAAATCTTTTCTAATTACAAGAAAAAATTATCTAATTATAAAATCTTTTCTAATTATAAGAAAAAATCATACTCATGGAAAACTTTTCAGAAAATTGTGAAGAAAATAAAGATCTCCTACCCAGAGATAACTGCTACTAATGTTTCCAGTTATGTATCCTTAGAAAATAGACTTGAAGGTTATCTGCCTTGAGCTGTTTGCATAACCTGCTCTTTTTCTCTTAACAATGTGTTGTGCACACTTTTTAATGTAAGCCATTTTAAATGGTCGTAAACCCCCATCATTGGACATTATGTTCTTACCATTCTAAGAAATATAAACAAAACTACAATAAACACCCTTGTACATATACCCTCACACACTTATCTAATTACTTTCTTGGGATAACTATATAACTTAATAACCCCAAGTTATATTACTAAACTGATGTCTAGAAAGCTATCAGTGTGCAATTCACACTCATATTGATACTAAAAATATTAATGTTTAAGTCCTAACCAATTTCATACCTGAAAAATATCTGCCTAAACAATTTTTCCTATGTTTTTTTGGACATATATATTCTTTTATGCATAACCCTGCTCATTACTACATTTTCCATTGGTTTATTGTTCATTTTAAATTTTTATGTAATTCAAACTATTAGTCTTTTCCTTAGAAAGTTGTTCCTACCTTAAAATTACAAAAATAACTTTCTAAATATTCTTTTTACTTTGTGATTATTTTCATCTTGTTAAATCATTAATTCATTTCAGATTTTTGACATTAATTCTTTTGAGGGTTTTGGTATGAGGAAAGGATAAATACCTTTTAATCAAAATTAAATTGTTCCAATGTCATTTATTCATTCTTTATTTTATTTTTCAAAGATTTTATTTATTTGAGAGAGAGAGAGAGAGTGAGAGAGAGAGCACAAGCCAGGGAGAGAGGCAGAGGGAGAAGCAGACTCCCCACAGAATAGGGAGCCCAATGACCCTGGGATCATGACCTGAGCAGAAGGCAGATACTTAATGGACTGAGCCATCTAGGCACCCCTCAATGCCATTTATTCTTTAATCCATCCTCCCCACTCTACCCCTGGCCCCATAAGGAAAACACCAATTTTATTATATGTTAAATCCTCATATATATGTTAATCTGTTTCTGGAATCATTAACGTATTCCATTGTTTTTTTGTTTTTTTTCCAGGAACGATTTGATTATATTTTTATAATAGGCTTCTAATGTCAAAGCAAATTTTTCTTACCTTTATTTTAAAATATTTTTCTGGTTATATTCACACATTTATTATTTTAATGAACTTTAAAGTAACTGGAAGTTTTTCCTCCAGTTCAATTGGGGTATTAATTAGTATTCATTATATTGATAATTTAGTTTTTAGAAAATTTATATCTGTATGACACAAAGGGTTACCATCCAAGAATATGGCATGTAACTCTGTACTTTAAGGCAGTTTTTAACTCTTTAGTTGAGCTTTTAAAGTTTTCTTTGCATAATTACTGTCTATTTCTTGTTAAGTTTATTCTCAATAGGCTTATTCCTGTTTTATGGTTCCTGTGTCTGTTTTTTCATGTTTGCTATTGTAAGTGACTCTCTTTTCCTAATATATTTATGTAATAATTTTGTATATTTATTTGGAATTAGTTCTTTTACTGAATTCATATTATTTCTGAACATTTTCCTGGATTTTCCTTGCATTATATTACTTGCAAATTATACTATTTTCACCATATCCTTTCCATATTTACAGTCTATTATGGGACAGATCTTCTGAAGCAACATTCAAAATAGTAACAAGAAGAGAAGAAGTGGCTGGACTCAATCAGGAGCATATTACTCCTAATCTCAAGATTGTGACTTCAAGCCCCACATTGGCTGTAGCACTTACTTTAAAAAAAAAAAAAAAAAAAAAGGAGTGACTGTACATAAACCCATTTGGTTTTAACTTATATAGGACTATCTGTTATATTTTGTTGTTAGGCATAAAATTTGCTATAGGTTTATATACACACAGAGATGGATTTTAATAAATATCTTATTTGTAATCAATTGAGATGATTATATGATTTTATTTTCTTTTATTAACCTTTAAAATGGTGAAAGCCATACATATCCTATTCATTTGGCACAAATAGATACTTATGAAATTCCTGTTCATTCTGCAGAATAATTTTGTTTGTGGGTTGGTTATTTATTGAATTATGGTTGACACATAATGCTACATAAGTTTCAGGTGCACAACATAGTGATTCCATAACTCTCTATGTTATGCTATCCTCACCCCAAGTATAGCTACCATTACTGCAGAAAAATTATAATTATTTTTTATGTAACATAGTGGTCTCCAAATTGTGGTGGTACATTCAGGTAACTGAGAGAAAAAATGTTAAAACTTCCATTTTAATAATCCGTATCTTTTTTTAAAATTTTATTTATTTATTTGAGAGAGAGAGAGAGAGATCAAAAGTAGGCAGAGAGAGAGGGGGAAGCAGGTTCCCTGCCGGGCAGAGAGCTCAACCATGCGGGGCTTGATCCCATGACCCTGAGATCATGACCTGGGCCGAAGGCAGAGGCTTAACCCACGGAGCCACCCACGTGTCTCAGTAATCTGTGTCCTTTAAAGCAACTGCATAGTATATTAGTAGAACATTATATCTATACAAATTTTAAATAAACACATATTGGTTTCACACTACTCCGAGTTTTACCCTTCACTGGTCTCCTAGATAAGTGATATGATATGCTGGACTTTCATTTTTTTTTTCCCTGAACAAAGGAGAAATTATCTTCCTTTGTGAAGTTGTGCTACTTTTTTTTTTTTTTTTAATAAGCTCAATACTCAGCGTGGAGCCCAATGTGGGGCTTGAACTCACAATACTGAGATCAAGACCTGAGCTAACATTCAAGAGTCTGATGCTCAACAAACTGAGCCACCCAAGTGCCCCTGGTTATGCTACCTTCTGAAGTCAATCATCTCAAACTGTAATTGATTTTTAGTTAGAATTTTCTTTCTTTCTTCCTTCCTTCCTTCCTTTGAGAGAGAGCACATGCACAAGTTGGGGGGACACAGAAAGGGAGAGGGAGAATCTTAAGCAGGCTCCTTGCCCAGCACAGAGCCTGAAATAGGGCTTGATCTCCTGACCCTGAGATCATGACCTGAGCAGAAATCAAGAGTCAGTTGCTTAACTGACAGCTACCCAGATGCCCCCAGGACTTCTTTTTTTTTCAGTTACATTGATGCTGTAGTATTTGGTTCATGAACATCTGTTCATAAAATTAAATTCCACATGGCCTATTATGAATAAAAACTGTTCTGTTTCAATTTGGTGTTTTACCATTGAATATTTTATAATATTAGTACTGTACACATTGTCTTTAGTTTTCATATTTTCCTATTGCGTTTTTACCCATCCATATTTGACATACTTTTATCTGTGCTCTACATGATGCTTAACAGAAGAACACTAAAGATGAATTAATATACTACCACTAATGTTTTAAATACTGTTTCAGAAGAGTAATTCAATAATAGAGCCTATATGTCTGGAGAGGATAAGGCATAAGCAGTAGTATATACAGATTTTATTATATGCAGAGTCTGTCTTTTCAAATTCCCTTAAGGTCCAGAGGCACATTTTATAAACGTGCATTCTGTTTTTTTGGAGTAAGTGTTCCAAAATGTATTCTTGACTTTTCTTTCATCTATTACATGGTTTTTCTTCCCTAGAGTGATGTTTTACATTGGCTGTCAGTGTTTTGTTTCCTGCTTCTTATGGCTGTGGAGGAGCTCAGCATTAGGCTAGGATCCCTGTGAGTGGACCTTCCTTGAACTCTTTCCCAGTTAATCCAGTTGACAGACCTTTTCCTGGAAGGCTAGACATAGTGTATTGCTTCTGTTTAGTTGTTCAACTGTCCCATGTGCTGAAGAACATTGAGGCAGGGTGTGAGGCAGCTTGAATCTACAGCAGCAATATGTCATGGGTTCTCTTATCACTTTCCCTCAGTCCTTGGGCATGGGTACATCTGCCAGCATGTTCCTGATCTCAATGATTTCTAGATATAGTGTGATCAGTAGCAATCACTCTCCATAGAAATTAAATGTTAGTAAATATTTTTTTAAATAAAGCTACTCAAGGGGCACCTGGGTGGGTCAGTTGGTTAAGAGTCTGACTCTTGATTTCAGCTCAGGTCACAATATCCCAGTCAAGATCCTCTCCCTCTACCTTGCCCTTCATTTTTCTCTCTCTCTCTCTCAAATAAATGAATATATATATATATATATATATATATTTTTTTTTTTTTTAAATAAAATTACTGATAATCCTGTTGATTAATTGAACTTACTGTTCAATTTTCAAGTAGCTACCAATGCCAGGGATCTGTATTTAGCCTGTTACATCACAACTTTCACTTATATACATATAAAAAGAATATAAATTGTTTAACATTGTGAAACAGCCCTTAGCCTCTGTGTGCAACTATTACCAAAACTGCAACTATTTGTAAGTACCTCAAGCACTAGGCATTAGAACAAGAAGAGCAAGAAAATAGTTGGTACTATTGGGAAACAAATCTTTATTGTACAAGGTACATTATATTCATATTATCTGAAATGAAAGATTTTGCAAGTTAATTACTTTGTCTCTTTTCCTTCCCCATTTGTTTTGGCTACACAAATCCCCCTCAACTTGATAATGTACCCATCCCTATAGCGCAACCTGCAATTCACAAAGACATGCAGATGCACTCAGCAAGAGCTGTGAACAGTAGTTCTGGGGAACTGAGTTCTGGGGAACAGAGTTCTGGGTGGCTGAGGTTGTTCAGCATTGGACACTTGATTTTGGCTCAAGTCATGATCTCATTATCCTGAGACTGAGCCCCATGTAGGGCTCTGTGCTCAGCAAGGAGTCTGCTTGAGATTCTCTCTCTCCCTCTGCCCACCACCACCATCATGTTCTTTCTTTCATATATATATATATATATATATATATGTATATATATATATATATGCTCTTATATATATATTTTCATATATATATTCTTTCATATATATATCTTTCTTTCATATATATATGAAAGATAGAGAAAGAACATATATATATACATATATATGTATATATATATATATATATATATAATGTCAGTCAGTTGCATTTATGTCATTTGCAATTATGTCAGTTTAATTGCATTTATGTCATTTGCAATTATGTCAGTTTAATTGCATAGTGCCTGTACTGAGCACTGAACTCTTTGTGATGGAGGGGCCTCTGTGTGTAGCAATGAATTTGCTTTTGCATGTTTCTGGTAGACAAGACATATGAGACTCTCTGAAGTGCCTGTGTAGGGCAGGGGTTTCTCTTTCTGAATCTTTACTGCTCATTGTTGAAGGGCAGCGCTAGGGATAAGGCACCAGAGAGCCTTTCTGCTTTCCTCATGCGTCACTTCTGTCTCCTTGCCAGTCCCCATACTTAACCTAGCACCACTAAGAATTGCCTCACTTAATAGTTTCCAGAGATTAAAAACAAAACAAAAAAACTACATATTGAAATTCTATGTCCTCTATGATTTGCTTCAAATTTTATTATATCTGGCACATATGCTTCAGAGGTTGTGTGTGTGTGTGTGTGTGTGTGTGTGTGTGATTATTGCCATTTTTGAGTTTTATTAAGGATAAAACATACTCTATTTTTTGTTCTTTTCATTCATCCTGGTATGTTTTTGAGAGAAGAGAGAGAAAAGCATGCAGTCTCTGCTCCCTGTCTTAAACATTCCTGTTCACTTTTTAAATCTAGAAATATTTATGGCTGAATTCATGGAATTCATTGTATTCAGCACCAAGAGGTAGATTCAAGCAATTTAATTGGATTGTAAAGTCTCATAAGAAAATTTAATAACAATGTATTTAGACCTTTCAGATTGTAAACTGTTTAGGACTCCTATGTCTGTTTGTATTTTAGATTATGGCTTAAAGCATTTAAATAATTATAATAAAGTAATATTGGAATCAGGACTAGAAAGATTAGCTGGAAATGAAAGTGCACACTTTTTGTCTGACAGCTGCAAAGTCTTGCTTAGACTCTGTTCAGATGTATTAATAGCACTATTCTGACAGAACACAATGATGCCATCAGATACAGGACATTTCTTCAGGCTGGGGAGCAATAGTATTACAAGTGACATTGGTTTCATTTTAATAATGTTAATTAGTGGCTTTCTACGATTATTCTCATCTGATCTGTTTTCACTTACCCTTCTTTTGCTGATAAATCCACTCTTCCTTTGGACGAGGTTAGCAAAGTGGACCTCAACATAAAGAACTGTATAGATGAGAAAGAATATGGGCTTTGAGTTTAATATCAAAACCTGTTGATAGTTAAAGAAACCAAGAAATGAGAAAAAGTGGGGCGCCTGAGTGGCTCAGTGGGTTAAGCCTCTGCCTTCAGCTCAGGTCACGATCTCAGAGTCCTGGGATCGAGCCCCACATCAGGCTCTCTGCTCAGCAGGGAACCTGCTTCTTCCTCTCTCCGCCTGCTACTCTGCCTACTTGTGATCTCTCTCTCTGTCAAATAAATAAAATCTTTAAAAAAAAAAGAAATGAGAAAAAGTAACTTTAGGAGAAACAATACATTTATATTTCTATCCAGTGGAGTCTTTGTAGACCATGAAAACAGGGTTCAAACAAGATTCTAAAGACTATAACTGTATAGTCATTCCATTCCAATACAGAAAACATTATAACTTGCTTAATTGACAAGAGTACTGAGAAAGCAGATAATTGAATTCATAGAATTTTTACTCTAAAATTGATCCTTGTTTTGGTATGTATTGGTTAGAAAGCCTTCTAAAATACTTATTGGCAGTGACTTCTACCTTAGTAAATGGCAAGTAAATATTGTGTGGAGATTGAAGGTCACGCAATATCTTTGGATCATTCTGTACACTTAACAATTTGGTCTGAACTAGCATGTAGATAAATTAAAAATTCATCTAGAGGACTGTAGCTTAAACTCTAGTAGTTAATATTTTGAAAAATCCTGTCAGTTTTATGTCATTTTTATTTTACTTTATTTTATTTTGTTTTGTTTTGTTTCATTTCATTTCATTTTTGGTAAGATTCTGATGTAGACGGCTTAAATATGCATTTGCCTACTGAGCCGTTTTGCTAAGAACTCTATCTTCTTTCATGTACTTAAGAAAGTCCCTGACATTTCTTCTCTCTCTCCTTCATACAACCAATTTTCTCTCTCTACTAGGTCATTCCCAGTAATATGCAAAATGCTATTATTTCTCTCACCGAAAATATTTTCTTAAACTAAATTCTCTGCCAATTGCTTCTCTAATTCTCTGAACTTTTCCCACAAAACTCTTTCAAGTAATGATACATACTTGCTGCCTTTAATTCCTCTGCTACTTCCCCAGTAGCCCTCTCCAGCTATGCTTTTGTGCCAACCACATCACCCAGACTTTGCATTTCAGGGTCAGCCCCATGTTGTTCAGTTTACAGTCATGTTGTCTGCCCTCTTCTTACTAGACCTTTCATAGACATTTACTTATTCCATTGATCATTTGCCCCTCCTTGGTATGCTTTCTTCTCTTGGCTTTTAGCTCACCACACTTTTTTGGTTTACATTCTACCTCAGTGCTCATTCCTTTTCAATCTTCTCGTGCCCAGTTCTCCTCTCCTCTGATCCTGGAATTTTTTCCCTACCTATACTTATTCTCTTAATGACCTTATCTAAACTCAGGACTTTAAATATTATCTTTAAGTCAAGAACTCCCAAATCTGTATTGCCAGTCCAGACCATTCTCCTGAACTCCAGATGTGTACATCCAACCACCTTCTCAGTGTCTCCACTCAGAAGTATAACAGATAACTCAAACTTAACATGTCCAAAGCTGGGCTCCTGTTTTGTTGTTGTTGTTGTTGTTCTACTTAGAGCTTCAGGGGACTGCAACACCTTTGTTTTGTTTGCAAAACAAAGATTGCTAGGGTGATCACTAATCCAAGTTTGCTGGGGACTGAAGGAATTCTCAGGATGAAGGACTTTCACTGCAACAAATGGGAAAGTCCGTAGCAAACCAGAACAAGCAAATCCTGTCAGTTGCTAAAGCCAAGAACCTGAGGGCCATCCTTGATTATTTTTCTCACATTGCATCTCTCATTTATTAGAAAATCCTGTTGGTCTATCTATAAACTAATGAGTTCATCATACCACCTCCATTGCTATTACCTGCTTAAGCCACTGCCTCTCACTTGCATTACTGAAACAATAATGCAATATTCAATATCTAATCAAATGTATTCTAAATTCCCTCATGCCCATAGTTCCATCCTGGATACCTATAGAAGGTTCCAAAGATGAATGAGACATTGTTCTTAAATTTGAGGTACTTTCCATCTATTTGCAGAGTAGAGATATAATGTAATTATTATGGAGGTGATTAAATATTACAGTGTGTGGTAATAGCTACAAGCCTGTGACCATGAGGAAATCTGAGGTCTTTTTAAATCTGGAAAACTAGTTATTTACTATAGGGGTTACCTAGAGACTCTTTCAGCTCTAAAATTATAATGCTTTATGTTTTTACAAGTTATTAATGTGAAAGAACTACAAAATACAAATGGATGGGTTAAACCAAGAGAAAAACCTACACAAAACAACAGATATATTGTGGGACAAGCTGGTGTGAAAAAAATGTTGTAGCACAAACCACAAACCAAGGGGAAAAAGAACATTCGTGGCAAGTATTTCCAAGGGAAGAAAAGAGACTACCCTCTGCTGAAACCTAAGTGGATGGATCTGAGAACAACAGAAGGCATGGGGCAAAGTTCTCACAGCCTCTAGGATGAAGGTCAGTGCAAGAAAATCTGTGTGTGAACCTGGGAAAGTCTAGGCCTTGAGAATTAGTGAAGTAGTCAGTAACCCCCTCCCCAACCTCCTCTGACTTCCAGAAAGATGGAAATCATTCTGGGAGAACAGGGAAAAACAAATACACCTGATGCCAGAAACTGAATTGAGCAGAAATGACTGAGATAAACAGAGGTGGGAGTATCAGATGGTGGGATGGGGTAGAAAGGAGGACACAGTTACCAAAAGATACATTAACAGCAATATATAACATCTAAACATGAAAGCACTGTCCAGATTGATAAGACTTATAGCACTTATGGGCTATATATAGGGCTGAAAATCTTCCTGAGCAGACAAATGTGGAGAGAGAGAGAGACAATATTTTCAGCCCTTTTGTTTACAACAGAAAAACAAACCTTAAGCCATATGTCCCAGTCCATTCAGGCTGCCAGAACAAGATACTGTAGACTGTATAGCCTATAAGCAAAATAAATTTATTTCTTACAGTTCTGGAAGCTGAAAGTGCAAGATAGGGGCGTTAGAATGGTCAGGTGAGGGTTCTATCTCTGGTTCTAGCTGGTACTTTATTGCTGTGTCCTCATATAGTGGAAGATACTAGGGGTCTTTCTGTAGCCTCTCTTATAAGGCACTAACCCCATTCATGAGTGCAGCACCTTCCCAAAGCCTCACATCCCAATACCATCATCTTTAGCGGTTAAGGTTTCAATATATTAATTTAAGGGGGACACAAACGTTTAGACCACAGCACCATAATATTGGGAAAGACACTACTGCCTACTTCTCTTCTAAGGAGCCTCTTTCTAATAGCCTAGGGAAATCCATCTTTCTGAAAATTGTGGGGGGAAAATACAATCTAATTCCAATAAAAGTTATTGCAAATATAGTGGTGTGAGAACACATCAGGAAAAAACATGTCCTCTAAAGAGATGGGAACTCTAACATAATATTCCAAAGTAACATAATGAAAATGCTAGAAATTTTGGAAGAATAGCACAATTAATAAGTTTTAAATCTCAGACATGCCTGGCTAGCTCAGTCAGTAGAGCATGAGACTCTTTTTTTTTTTTTTTTAAAGATTTTATTTATTTATTTGTCAGATAGAGAGAGAGAGCACAGGCAGACAGAGTGGCAGGCAGAGGGAGAAGCAGGCTCACTGCTGAGCAAGGAGCCCAATGTGGGACTCGATCCCAGGATGCTGGGATCATGACCTGAGCCGAAGGCAGCCGCTTAACCAACTGAGCCACCCAGGCGTCCCAGAGCATGAGACTCTTAAATCTCAGACATTATGTGGCTAGATGATAGAAAGATGTGAAGGAAGAATTGGCAAATATAGAAAATAAATTGGGAAATAAAAAGGAAAATATTTAGAAATAAAACTAAAGTATGGTGTGTCTGGATGACTCAGTTGGTTAAGTGATTGACTCTTAATTTTGGCCCAGTTCATGATCTAGAGTTGTGAGATCAAGCCTGACATTGGGCTCCCAGCTGGGTGTGAAGCCTGCTTAAGATTCTTTCTCTCCTCTCCCTCTCCTTCTCCCCCTTCCCCTTTTTGGATGCATGTGTGCACTAACTCTATCTAAGAAAAGAAAGGAAGAAAGAAAGAAAGCTAAAGTAGCAGAACACAGAAGTGAATAGACACCAAGAAGAATGCAGAATACCATAAAGGAGGTAAGATAGATAGCTAACAAATGAAAATAAAACAGATAAAGAAAGATAATAAAAGGATTTGAAAAACTGATGGAGAAAACCTGAGAAGTTAAAAAAGTGTTTAATGGTTGTTTGTGAAGATGGACACTAAAGTAATAGAATAGAAAAAAATATTTAAAACCATAGTTTAACAAAATTTTTTCAGAAAATAAGGAAGACTCTGTGTACATGGAACAAGGCAGTCAAAACCAAGACATAGCCTAGTAAAACCATTAGACTTTAAAAATAAGGAAAATTTACTTCTGGAAATCCAAACCCACCCACCCACCCCGTGGCCCCCACCAACACACACACACATAACAAATAAAGGAAAGAAAATGAAAGTAACATCAAATTCCTCAGCAACAACATTTTAAACTACAAAACAATGACATTGTTCGATACTCAAGAAAAAAAGAAGTGACCTGAGGTTTTTATACCCAGCCAAACATCCTTTTGATATCCAGGCTGAGAAAATTTGTGAACATGCAATACTTGAAAGAATATTATTCGATAAAACTTTCCTGAGTAGTCTATTACAGAAAGAGTGTCAGAAAAGCAATATCTGGATAAGTTTCTTCATAAGGTCTGGGAGCATGGCAGTAAGGAGTTACAGACTAAAAGCTGGAGATAAAGGTAACAAAATGCAATGTGAATACTACAGGCTCTGTTGTCAGAAAAATAATGCAATCAAGTAAAAATGCGAAGAGGAGGCAAAGAGTAAATAGAAAGTGGAATAAACTTGCTGATTGATTCACTGGTTTTAGGAGTGGAAATATATCATTTAAAAGTGTTAAGAACTTGAAGCTCAAGCATATTTTGTTCAACAAACATCAACACAAAGATTATGCTAATAAGGAAAAGGGAAAAACAAGCTGACATCAATATTGATAATAAAAACCGAACAGTTTCAGAAAAAAAGTTGTGGTTAAAAGTGTTATATATGGTATTTGGATAAAACTAACCATTAAAAAAAAGTCCAAACCTTCTCAAAATAGCAAAGGAACTAACAAAGAAAAAGAGAGCAAATCAGCTCATATAATGGCATACCTACATGTATACACAGTTATAAAACATAATACTCTATTATAGAACTGAGACCAAACATATTAGTTGTATGTTAGTGGATTTAACTTACATAATATAAGAAAAAGATTTTCAGATTAACTAAGAGGGCAAAATTCAACTTTATGTTGTATGCAAAAGACATACTAAAATAAAGTGAATTGAAAAGGCTAAAGATAAAAGCATGAGCAAAAATATGTCAAATAAAGCCAAGTAAGAAGAAAGCAGGGGCCATGATCTTGATCTAAAACAAGGTAGAATTCAGGCCAAGAAGAATTAATACAAAGTAGGACACTCTATAATGCTAAAGGCTACGATTCACAGTGAAGATATTAATATCTGTTCACCAAATATCAGTACAGCTTTCATAGACCAGAACTGATAGGACATGAAAGGAGAAACAGACACATATTAAAAATAGGAAACTTTAGCACACTTTGCTCAGATCTAAATGCATCAAGGGGACAAAATGTTAGCAAGGACATAGAAGACTTAAAAATCATAAGATAGAGTCTACAGATATATAATAAGCACTTCTTCCTCATAATATAGAATATGCCTTATTTTCAAGTATACATAAACATCTACTAAGTTTAGCTATATTTTAGGTTACATATAACTCCAAAAATACAGGAGCAAACAACATTATCAGGCTACAATGCAATTAATCCTCAATTACTATTAATAATAATAAAGAGCCTCTTCCACCAGGAAATTTAAATAAGTTATATCAAAGGAAAAATACAACCTTAAATTTCTGCATTGCTAGAAAAGAATAATGAAGAAAGAATAATGTATTAGAATCTAATAAAAATAAAAATGTCATAAAAGAGCTAGTACATTTTGTGTTTGAGAAAGCTTTTCAGCTGTAAGAGATTAGAGAGAAACATACTTGCAAATCATAGTGGCCACAGTGTGGAAAATGGGTAGAAGGGGAACAGAACCTCAGAGACCAGGTAAATGGTAAATGTTAAAATGGTAGCCATGGACATGGAGAAATCTGGGCAGATGTTACTTTTATGTTTTTTGAAGGCATAATCTGGAGAACTTGGGAAAGTACTGAATATAAATTAATAGAGAATGAGAAGCAAGGAAGAGCCATGGCTTCGTTGCACAGGAACTGAGTGGACAGAAGTGCCATTTAATGGGATAGAAGATTTTGGATGTTGTGGGGGTGGAAAATAATTTACAAAACATGTTATGAAACAGATAATTCATCATAAAAGAAATTAAAATATCAATAAAATATGATTAAGCTTAACTTTAAAATATGGCTAAGATTAACTTTATTCTTTACCAAAGAAATATATATTAAAATAAAAATATAATTTTTAACCTATCAAATCAACCATTTATTTATTTATTTGTTTGTTTGTTTGTTTGAGAGTGAGAAAGTCTGAGCAGAGGGAAGGGAGAGAGAATCCTCAAGCAGATTCTGTGCAGAGCATGGAGACCAATGCAGGGCTCAATCCCCAGACCCTGAAACCATGACCTAAGCTGAAATCAAGAGTTGGCCACTTAATAGACTGAGTCACCCAGGTGCCCCTCAAATTGACAGATTATTGATGACAGTGATAAAATGAACACTTTGATACCATTAATGTTTTAAAAACTTTTAACATTTCTGGGGCACCTGAGTGGCTCAGTGGGTTAAAGCCTCTGCCTTCGGCTCAGGTCATGATCCCAGGGTCCTAGGACCAAGTCCCACGTCAGGCTCTCTGCTCAGCAGGGAGCCTGCTTCCTCCTCTCTCTCTGCCTGCTTCTCTGCCTACTTGTGATCTCCATCTGTCAAAAATAAATGAATAAAATCTTTAAAAATTTTTTTTGACATTTCTGATTATCAATAAGGAAGTATATGACCTATGACCTATAATTCAATTTCTAAGAATGTATTCTGAAGAACTAATTGGCTATTTGGACCAATATCTATGTAAAAGAATGCCAATCATAGCCTTAAATATAATAGCAAAAAATGGAGTCAGTCATAATTACCATGAAGTAAATTAACAAATGTTAAATTATTATACCAACATAAAATAAGCATCTATATGGTTATTATTAATTATGGTTTTAAAGGGATACTTCAAAAGATATTTTGGTTCACATCAATGGATAGTCCTTTGAAGTTAGGAAGCACTCTACACCAAGCCTCATTCTAAAAATACAGATGAAGTAAATTCACATAAAATAAGCAATGGAAATACATCAAGGTAAAATACCATACAAAGTTACAAAAAGAAAAATAATCAGGAGTAGGATAACATTCCTAAAAGCAGTGAAAATGTGCTATAATGACACACCTTAAAAAATTAAAACTATTACATACTATTTCAAAATAAGTTAAAAGTAGTTAAGAAAATTACTCAAGACATAAAAGAACAAAAACAGGAATTAGAGAACTCAGAAATTAAATAATATTAAGTGATATTAGATGAGCTTTATAGAGAGATTAGAATTATGGGTTCTCATGTGAAGACAGAGAGCTTAGGCTATGAATATTGCAAAATACACACACACGTACACACAGGAGAAAAGACAAGGAAAACATTCTAAAATGTTCCCAGTGGTTATCCCTCAGTGGTAGTATTAAAGTGATTTAAACGTTATCTTTCTTAACCATTTTTTATACCGTAAACATACATTCTTTTCATAAACTCCTTTTGTTGTGGGAAGGACTTCAGGTGCAGAAGATAGAAATAATGATGCTCCCTGATTCATGATATTATCAGACTTTGTCCACATGAGGCTTTCATATTTTTTTTTACTTTTTTTCTCCTTTCTTCCATCTCTATCTCTATTCCTCTTCCTTCCATAAGCAACCATCCTCTTTTATCTCTTTTATTTAACACATACCACTTTTTTACATGTCTTCTTATTTTTTTTTTTATGAGCATGCATTTTAGTTTATTTCAGAGGGGAACTCTTTGAAGTTAACAATCTATCTGCACCAAGGTTTATTCTAAAAAATACAGATAAAGTAAATCCACATAAAAATATGCAACAGAAATATATCAAGATAAAATACCACATAAAGTTACAATAGAAGAATGAAAAGGAGTAGCATAACATTTTTAAAGGCAAGGAAAGCATGCTATAAATGCATACTTTAAAAAAATCAAAACTATTACATACTATTTCAAAATAAGTTAAAAGACATTTTAAAAATACTCAAGACATGAAAGGACAACAGAAACATGAATTTGAAAACCTCAGAAATCACTGGCAGAAATTAAGGAAAAATCTAAATATAAGGAAAAATTTTAGAAATGAAGACCAAGCTATTAAAAACTTGAGTAAATGAAATAATATCATGCCTAAGGACAATTACAAAGGTAAAGAGGATGAAAATTTTTGAAATCAGAAGGAAAAGAAGATTAAAATATTTTTGAAAGAAAGACAAGACATGAAGTTGGAAAAAGTCGATCCAACATGTGAATATAGGATCCCTGAAGAACAAAAGCAAAGCAAGGGAACAGACACAATATGAAGACCTATAACTCAATACACTGTTCTTGAAATAAACACATAGATTTGAAAATACATATTGAAAGAATGTACTTTGTACCTGAGAATATTAATCCAAAAAGGTCAACATCAAAATAAGTTGTAAAATTCCTGGACTTCAAGAAAAATAAAATATACCACAGGTATTTAAGCAAAATGATTCTATTTATAAGTGAAATAAAATTAGATTATCATCAGAACTTTTGACAGCAACTCTCAGATACCAAAGAAAATGAATAATATATTTCACATATTCAAGGAAAGAAAACGTAAACCAAAGACTTTAATGTAGCAAAAAATATCTTCAAATATAGAGGACAGAGGCAAATGGTTATCAAAATGGGAGACCTCAGGGAATATTAGTACACTGATCTTTCCTAAAACGTCTATAAGACCAACTTTAGGCAATCAAAATTACTAGAGAGATATTTACATGAAAACTGGGATCAGTACTAAATACATAGTTCTTTATAAAAGTAGAATTATAAAAGGATTAAAGAAGAGAGGTTGTAGTATATAGTCAATATGATCTGACAATAAAGTTATATTACAAACCTAAAAAATGGGGGGAGAATGAGGAGAGTACGTGCAAAATTTGTCTTACCTGTTGCATGGTCATATTTTGTGGTGGTAATCCGCATTGTTATTCTGAGACTGTTGTATGTCTCAGAATTGTTAGAATGTTAGAATGTTGTATGTATAAAGTGGTAACAGAGTAAATGAGTATAGAATATTCTTATATCCTTATTCTTATATTCTTATATTCTTATATATTCTTATATTCTTATATTCTTATATCTTGTGAACCAGAATTCCTAGTGTGGAAGACGGGAGGTTTTGATGTTAGATAAAGGAGCTGAAGTAAAAGCTCTCAGGTTCTGAATTAGCACTGGAACTCTCAAGGTATCTTATTCTTCAAAAGATGTGCATGTAATGTAAACATTACAGGACCCTAGGATCATGACCTGAGCGGAAGGCAGCCTCTTAACCGATTGAGCCACCCAGGCGCCCCCAGCCATTACTTTTATAGCATAAAATATGGACCACCAAAATTAACGTCCTAGAAATAATATAAATAATATTCATTTTAAGACACAAAACAGGGATGCTTAGGTGGCTCATTAGGTTAAGTGTCTGCCTTTGGCTGAGGTCATGATCCCAGCGTCCTGGGATGGAGTTCTGCATAGGAGTCCCTGCTCAGTAGGGAAATTGCTTCTCCCTCTGCCCCTCCATCTTCCCCCATTTGTGTTCCCTCTCTGGCTCACTCTCTCTTTCTCAAATAAATAAATAAAATCTTTAAAAAATAAAATGACACAAAATAGCATTTGAAGTAAATTATTTGCTAAAAGGAAAGCTTATGGATAATCAAAATAATATTAACACAATAAAAATGAGAAACATTGCTTTGGAAGAATTTTTTCTATAAAAAATTATTCAAAAATGTGTTTTAGATCTATCAAATTCTGGTTTTAGCACTCCAAAAAGAATATTATTGTCTTATTCTAAGAACTTTCTATAAGAATGAAAATGTTTTTCTGGCTTTTCAAGTGACCCCTTCACACGAGTTCAATTTTTCATTTTATTCTTTATCTCACATAGTTTCTAATTCTCTTCCCATATTCTTTTATTTATCAACTGATTCCAACTTTCAGGCTTTGCAGGTCTACTAATTATTGTCCACTGCATTTAAAGGCCACCGTGGAATTGTCAGAATTACTGGAAATGTTCTTATCTCATATCGTGCTATGTTCATTCCCTATGAGTCTAGAAATTGTGAAATTTCTCTTTTTCAATATCAGTATGCATAGCTGAACGAATTAACTCATTTCCTAAATATATATGGGCATGTATTAATAACTCCCTATCTCCACTCTTTCATCTTTAGGACTGTTACTATCTATTGCATTCCACTGAAAAAATAAGTTATCCTGCGTTCTGAAGTCCGGATGTTTACTGGGGTCCCCTCAGCAATATTTTCTGAGAACACCAGAGGAATGCTTGAATGTTCCAAAGTCCTCCTGGTTGTCCCTTGTCCAGTCAGCCAGTCACTGCACTTTGGATCACTCTTGTAACCACTACTAGATAACCTTTCATTTCTTTACAACTGCTTCTCCGGGTTGTAAACAGGTGAAACTTCTTACTTTTCTATAAACATAACTAATAAAAGAATATAACCATTTCCTGATACTGCACTGAAGTCTTGTGATTAAAAAAAAGAAAAAGGAAACTATAATGTGGAGGTGGGGGGGAACCCCTTCAAATTAGCTATTGGCAGACTCTGCCCCTAAATAACTACCCTGCAGTTTTCTCTGACTTAGTGAGAATGTATCAGTAATGAAATGAATTCTGCTGTAACAGTAACTCCCCAGATGACAGTGTGAGAGAACTCAGGAGGGAGATGTCTAGGACTGGAATGGGAGATCAAGACCCTATGCCTTCTCAGCCATAAAGCTGGGTCCCTTCCCAATGCTTCCAAGCTGGATATTGGAACTCCAGTGATCATTTTCTTATTCCATGCAGGAGGAAATTCACTCATTCGCTTGGATGAAGATTTCCTCTGACTACATCTTCCTCTGATAAGTTACATCTCATTGGTCAGACCTTAGATGGCCCTTTTAGGGACAGGACCATGTTCCTCCCTGAGTAAACTCAAAGTTCTGTTCCTGAAGAAGGGAAAGAGGACTGTTCAGGAACAACAAGAATTCTCTGAAAAGAAAGAACAAAATCAAAATCTGTGTCCTCTTTAGCTCAAGCTTCTGGACTACATCAGCATTATATCCCCTGAAATGCAACAAGGGACTCCACTGAAGAGAGATTTCCATATCATTTTGCAGAATTTTATAGCTTCTCATAATCTCAAGCTTTTCATGCCATAGTAAGATCTTTAGCTTTTAATAGCTAAGTTTATTGAGAGTTTTGCCAAACAAAAGATCTGTATGTCCCAAAGATAAAGTCTTCTTTATTGAACAAGGTAAAATTGAACAAGGTAAAAATGTTGGCAGCTTTCAAAATAGCATGTGGCTGTGTATATATACACAGGTGAATATGTGTGTGGGTGGGTATGCATTTTAAGAGTATCTATTTTAACTTATTTTATGAAATAAGTCTTCAGGAGAGATTACTGGGAGACCCCAGTAAATATCTGGACTTCAGAACACAGGATAACTTATGGGGTATCTATTTGAAGATATGAAGATATGCAAAGGCTACAACTAGTATTCTTTCTGGCTGGTGACATCATTTGCAGATTTTAAGATTTTTATGTTTCTTAAATTTTCTATGAAGGATTTTCTAAATTATAGTAAGAAACATTATATTTGCAAATCTATATATTGATGCTTAATAAATAAATGCCAGTGCAATATTTCTGGCTCAGAAGAAAAAAATTAATGCATTTAAAATGCAATATCATCTAATGTATAAGTACCAACTGTAAATTGTAGGTTCCTGATAAACAAACGATCATAACTGTAAGTAACAGCAGGGTAGAATTCCTAAATTGTATTTAAAAGTAAAGATTTAGCCTCTTCAGTATGCTCATTTAATAAACTTGCAGTTAGGAGCTTCTTAATTAAGTCTCTCTTGGGTGTACTGGGCTGCGTATGCTGACAAAATATGGAATTCTCCTTTTCTATGTTACATGTTGTTAATGCTAATATATATGCATTGCTGTGTCTTTGCAATTTATTTTCAATTTCTCTACATTTATATTTGTGCTTATTTTTGTCTTCTGTGAAAGCAACTATTTCCTTTAGAAGATAAGGTAAAAAAATACATGTATATGGATGTGCCTATGTATGCATATTTATGTGCAGTATAATATATATAACTTTGTATATAAAATATGTAAAATCTTAATATTTACAGTATATGAATGTTTGTGTGTGTGTGTGTGTGTGTGTGTGCGTGTGCGTGTGTGTGTATACTTTAGTTTCCAATGTTTGCTTTCCATGTGTGTTTAAATCCCAATTGAACATGTTAGGCATGGAACAGCCATTGACATTTTTATGACAAACACTACTTAATTAATGGCTGAAAATATAACTTTATGGAAGCCATGGTGTATATAGTTATTTGCCTTCAGTCAAGTGTGACACTGGAAGCATTTAACAATCAGCGTGTCATGACCACTGATCAATCAAAATAGACACCCATTCAATCAGAACAAATTCCCAACACTTGCACATCCTTGCTAAATTTCAAACTTTCTCTCAAAATGTTCTGTTTATGGTACAAACCTGACATAGTTTCTGAGAAGTTGGAAATAGTTTTTTAGCAGGAAAACACATATATTGTAGAGTTTTTTCCCATTCCATTAGTGGACGAACCAAGCAAGAATGAATACCCTGCCGTTCTCTTCACATTCACTCACAGACTGCTCCTAGACATCAAAAACAGCTCTGTAAGGAATGAAGAAAGAGAAAGACCAGAAAATTCATAGTTTCCAAGGCTACACAGCTGGCACATGGCCACACAATAATTAGAAAATTTTTTTTCTCTTATAGTTTTCTTCACTGACATTGAAGAACCTCAAAGAAGTAGATTATAGAATCATTCCTGGGGACAAATGGAGACCAGACTAGCAACTATGATCATGGTGAACTCTGGGCTCTCGCCTAAGGGGCCCTCGATCCTTGCCATCTTTTAGTTTTCTTTTGTTCCTATTTTAAGCTTTTTAGAACTGTGGCCAACCTAGGAGAGAAATCAATGCTATGGATCTCCGAATCAATATTAATAGATATGTTAACTATAGATTTTAATTTTTTCCTTCACTTAAAATTAACACATGTTCTTAAAGATGCTATAAAATACATCAGCATGTAAATAATAACTTTAATATGTTTGTAGGTTTCTTCTGATCTCAAAGAATGAGAAAAGTAGGCAAGCTGGTTTAAGCAAAGAAGAAAATTTATTGGAGCACCTAATTGAAAAGTCTGAGGGACTATTTGGCTTCACAAATAGCTTGATCTAAGGGCACGAAGCAATGTTTCTTTCCATCCCAGACTCTGCTCTCTGGAGTGTTGGTTCCATTATCAGTAAGTTTTGATCCTCAAGATAGCAGTCATCTTTGGTTTAAATTCCCCTAGGATGGATCTCTTTCAATAATCTCATCAAAAATATCAGTGAATCTCTTTTGGCACTGATAGGACCCCTGCCTAATCAGGAAAATACAATGCTCTCTAGTTGGACAGGCCTGAGTCACAAGAGTGGCTGATGACAGAGAAAAATCACAGTATCTTTCAAATATATCTGTCAAATATAAAAGTATGAGTGAATGGGTAACAAGCAAAACATTTTCTGAGCCACATAGACTAAGAGACTCTACTACCCATTGGCTCTTTCCATTTGCAATGACATGTGTGGAGCTGGTGGGTAGTCTGTTAAATTAAATTAAATTAATTAATTACTGTTCTTTTTCATGGCTGAGTAATATTTCACTTTCTACATATACAACATCTTCTTTATCTATTTATCAATGGATGCACACTTTGGCTCCTCTATAAGGTATTTGATAATAATTTAAGTAATGGCATTAATATTGATAGAACTCTGCCACTACTTCTGGTAAACTGTTGGTAGCTTTGGCAAAAGTAAATTTTTATGGGCTCAAGTGACTTTGTGTAGAAGAAATCTTTCCAACGTACAAGAAAAAGACAGGGAAGTATTCCCGAAAATAATGCATATTCTGAACAGTGAAGTGTGAAAAGGATTTAGAGTTACCAGGAAGCAAGATAGTTAGCCTTTCTTAGTCTTGATTTCTTTATTTGTAA
>ML102409.1:133514-147576 GCA_003697995.1 Taxidea taxus jeffersonii | reverse complement strand
ACAATATTTAATTATTCATTCAAGTGGTCTGGGAATTAATGACAATGTGTGTAACTCATGTGTTCAAACTAGTATTGAGCAAATAATAATCAGTAAGCAGATGTTTAGCTATTATCATGATATCTACCAGCAGACGGTTACACAATTATGTATATATATACACAGTGCCTTCGCTATTTGGGATGCTGATAATTCCTTCTATATTCTAACCAATTATGTTTAATCGATTCGTATGTAGACAATATAGGTAACTCTTCTTCTCCAACCTGACTTTTTCACACATTTCTCTTTGGATTTCCTTCTAAATTCATGGTATATTTTAAAGCCACTTTCTTTTTTTAAAAATTATTAACATATAATGTATTATTAACATATAATGTAATATTTGCCCCAATGATGGTTTGTGGATCATCAGGCTTACACATTTCACAGCACTCACCATAGCGATACCCTCCCCACTGTCCATAACCCAACCGCCCTATCCTTAGCCCCCCGTCCCCCAGCAACCCTCAGTTTGTTTCGTGAGATTGAGACTCTTAAAGCCACTCTCTATACATCTAAAATTCACTTTTATTTCATTTTCCATTTCTCCAATGAAAATAAGTTACCTATGCCCAGGATTCACTACAGTGCAGTCAGGTATGTACCTGAATTCTTATTTTCTTTGAGAGATATATTTTCTAGCTTATTGATTAATAAGAATAAAAAGGTCTGGCCCAACTAATGTCAATGATCAGTGGTCATGTGTGATGAGTATTATTAATTTTGCAAACATTTTATTCTATTTCTGACATATATATAAGTTGTGTCAACGTGACAATTATTTTAAAGGTAAAGTAATTTTACGATTTTGCCAGTATATTGCCAAAGAAAAAGATAAGTCATTTTTTAAGCTGGAATGATTAAGCTGATTAAGTATTGACATCATAAACTTAGCTTTTAGTGTTTGTTTCTTATAAATTTTTCAATATTAGTTTTGAAGATTAAATTTATAAATTTAGTACAAGCAATATAGTATGCACTTCAAATCATATAATGTAATTTTTTATAACCTAATAGATTACTTCACTTTAACATGTTTCTTCACTATAACATGTTTTGTAACCTGATAGATACTTCACTTTATGTTCTGCCCACCTATACTGACATCCAGCTTAGTGGAAACAAAATTACTTGCACTGAATGATCACAGAAACACAGCTTCTCATAATTTATTGTTATTTTAATAGCACTGTTAACTCTGTTATCATATTTATTTATTCCTAGAAAATTCGTTAATTGGTGTATCACTCTAAATGATCAGAAATATAAATATCTGGAATGCATTCTTCCATCAATAAAACGTAGGGATCTTTATCTATCTGAGATTGATGTTAAAATAAAAAAGGAATTAGGAGTTGCTCCATCTCCTTCACTTTGTAGGTAAAGAAACTGAGCCTCAGGGAGATGAAGAAGTTTTAATCATTTGAGATATGATTTTTGGTGAGTAAGACTTAAAGAGACAGAATTTTGATCGACACTATTTCCCTGTAGAATTGGCTTTTCAGTTCTTTGGATGATTAATTTTATTTAAATTATTTAACTATTTAACTAAATATTTACAAATATTTAATTTTATTAATATCTATTTATATATAAATATAAATGTATTGATATTTAATAATTTATTAATATTAGTATTTAATTAATATTTAATTTTAATATTTAACTATTTAACACGTTTTGATGCATGAAAATAGCTAAGCATTGCTATTGTTGTAGTTTCGGACCTCTCCCATGTATCAGTCACCTTCCATTCCTCTGAGGCAGGTGTAAAAATGAAGTACTCTATAAGATACACAGTAATGTTGTTGTTCTTAGCCTCCTTTTTCCTGAAGTGTCTATGATACCTTTTTCCTTTTAAAAATAACACAAATTTTTATTTTATTTTTAATAGTATTTTATTTTTAATTTTTATTTTATATTGTGTTATTTAAAAAATAACACAAAAATTAGTACACACATTTCAAAGGAAAAAAGATACAATTGTATAGATTTTAATAGAGATTTTAATAGTCAAAAAGAATATTTCTGTAACTCTGGCTTTAACTTAACTTTTTTTGTATTTAAAACATTGGCAGGTTATAGAATCAGAAAGCTGTGTTTAATAAGAATGAATATGGGCCTTTGACACATTAATAGTGATAAACTAGCATCTAAGAACCACAGGAAACAAGTGTACACAACTGACAAGTGTAAAATGTATATGTACACAACACGCATGTACACACACATACACACACACACAATGTAATGGTCCTACAGAGCCAAGCCAAGGAAACTAGACTTACTTAATACTAATCCATGTTTTCTAGCTTCATGGGGGCTTAGATTATTTTCTATTGAGCTTCCTTGTCCACTGCATTAAAAGAGAAAACCAAGGACTAATTTGCTAAACTACAAAGCCTAGCCCTACTCAACCCATTTTAATCTGTAGATGTGCTGAATATGAAAGAAAGACATGAATGAAAATGTGAACATGCTCTTTGGGTCATAAAATTCCTAATAAAATGTGCATTCTTTTCTTGAAATGACTACTGTTATGTGTATAGGTGTGTGAACATGCATTAAAATATCCATATAATAGACTTGAATAGTCCTTAATGTGTGCATTTTAAAATGCATTTTTGATATGGTCTGACAGCAATTCTTTTTATCATAAACTGTTATTATATTTGAAATCATTATGTGTCTTGAGCACCTGGTTAATCTTTTGCTTAAAATCTGTATCATCCAGGTGTCCTCTTATGGATCACATAAAGATTGGACCTCTTTAAGTATGAAATAATCCTGTTGCTTCTATCTGAGAGTGAATGAGCCCAGGATTAGATCAGATAAAACACACTCAAGCTAAAGTGCGCAAGGTGGATTATGCAAGAAAAGAGGATTTAGTGAAGAACGGATCCACAACTTTTTGTTAACACAGAGAATGGTGGCTTTTGTAAGCAACATTTGTGGAAATGCAACTGGAGCTTTAAAAGCTATGTCTTTTGTTGTACATTTCTCTGCATACATTTGCTTTGTAGTTGGGAGTGCTAACTTTGGAAGCCATGCTGGGCCAGGACTCATGCTCATTTTGCCTAATGAAAGGCTAAGGATGTACTTTTACTTATACATTCTTGTTTTGTCCACTTTGAAGTTTATTAAGCTCTCCTGAAAGATGTGAAGTTCATTAGACTATTATTATCATGACCACAAATTAAATATCTGTTCCCTGGGGAGTGATAAGCTTCAAATATAAGTTATACTTACTATAATATTTACTTAATTACTAACATATGCTCCTTATTCTTAATAGTAAAAAGGTAACACACCTATAAAGTTCTATTAGGATATATTCTGGATTTAATGTATATTTGTTTAGTTATTAATGTTCTACTGTATCATCTAGAAGTTACAAGTTACACATTCAGCTGACAGATACATGGGCAAGAGATGTTTTAAGCATTTCTACTGTAAGACTTTGTACTAGAACTTCTAAATATCCTAACTCTATGCAGCTCTCTGGGCATTCTTCCTATTTTCTGGCATGTTCCTTCAGCTCTGAAGTTTCAGTATTTCTGTTTTAGCATATGAATCTTTTAAATGGGGAGGGAAATTGACATTTCATTGCATCTATTGGTTTGAGTTTGTGATAGAACAAATCAGTGGTACCTCTAACTTGGATATTAAATGACTATCAATTCCACTCCACTCAATTATTTCTACTCTATTATAATTATGATTTATCTGATTAACCAAATTATTAACTATTGGAGTGAGTATTCCTCATGTCTGCTTTCACCAATAACACAGTGGCATGGGTTAAACTTTTCTTTCTTTTTTTTTTTTTTTAAGATTCTATTTATTTGAGAGAGAGACGCAGAGAGCACACAAGAGAGAGAAAGCATGAGTGATCATTCTATTAATGTATTTACTTATATTTACTCTTAACATTAACCTTTTTATTATAGCTCTCCTGTCTCTTTAGGATTTGAGTTTAGGGAGCTTATTTGTACCACCTGATGAAAAGAAGCTGCTTTGTGGTTGTTTGATGGGCCCAGGGTTGGGTTGGGGGCAGGTGTCAAGGCTGTCACGTGTGAAGTAGCTTGGACAATTGCTGCAAGAGGAAGTTCCTCAGATTTTTCCAGGAGTGTTGATATTTGCGAATGTGCAGCAAAGTGCCTTAGGGCTGAGGCAGTAATCAAGCCATAAAGAGCTTCATTGTCACGCCTTTGGGAGTACACAACATTCTCTAGGTGTATTCACCCTCTTTAGAAACAATGTTTCTGCTCTTAGTTCACCAGAAATAATGGAGCTGTTGTCAGCTTTTGTGAGGCAACTGTGAAAAATAAATTACTGGAGTGGTCATGGCATGAGAACTTTCTCTGTTTGTTTCTTACTGATGGCTACTGCATGCTAGCATTGTGGAAGTGACAGAGAAATAAGAAATCTCATGGTCATTGATTAAACATGGATCACATACCATGTGTTCATGGGTGTTTATTCTGCGCTAGCCACTGCGCTACTTTCTGTGCCTTGAACATGGCCATCCCCGTCCTATCTCGGGGCCTTGTATTTGGCTGTTCCTTCTCATGGAGTCCTAATGGCTGCTTCTTTTCCTGGGTGAGATTCCTAACTGACTTAACTAAAATGAAACTGAAAATTACATTCTGGAAGTAATTCTGTTTTGCATTTAACGACGAGGGTTAAGATTGTAAGTATATTTTAATATCAAGGATAGACAAAGATTTAACTTCATGTTGACTTTTTAGTAGCATTTCCTCAAAAAAGCGCATCACAGGACAAGACAACATCCTCTGCTGCACCTGAAATTTTTGCAGCACAATCATAGAGGATTATTTTCGCAAGAATATTGGAAGGGTTCATTCATCTTCCCAAGAACCTTTCTGAACTTAGGCCATGCCACCATCGTCTGTAACCTGTCCTCCTCTGCTGGCCTTCTAACTGAAATATATCCCAGATTCCACCTTTATTGGCCTTAAGCAGTTTTTTCCCACTGCAGCAAGAGCATTCATAAAATGGAAATCATGTCATTCACTTGCCTCCAACCTTTTAAGCACTACAATTTAGTGATTTCCTATTGCTCTTAAAGGAAAATCCAGTTCCTTGTCATTGTATACAGATTCACCATGACCCATCTGCTTATTTGCCTCCCCCTTTTTTTTTTTTATAACCCTGTCACAATCCCCACCGAAGTCATGCTCTAACAACACTTTTTTGTCTTTTCTTCTCCCACGTGCCCCAAGTTCTTCCATGCCTCCTGGGCTCTGCATGAGGAACTCTGGCCCTGACCTCTTGCATATCCCACTCCTTTCATTCTTTGGCTCTCAGCTTAAACGTCACTGGCTCCGAGTGCCCTTTCTGACCATTCACCACCATGATTATTTTCTTCAGAGTACTTATTATAATGTGAAATCATTTTATTTACCTGACTTGGTTTTTGTCTCTCTGAAGGAAATGTAAGATCTCAGAGGTCAAGAACCCTACCTGACTTGTTCCCTTTTATATCTTCAAGTTCTACCATAGTCCTTGGCAGGTAGGTAGGTATGCAAGATATTTGTTATTTGAGAGTAAGAGGGAGACATATCTTTCTAAAAGGTCCCTTAAAAAACTTCCCAACTGCAAAGGAGGAAGGGAAAAAATACTGGGATTGCCTGAGTACCAGACACTGCTAGGCTCTCTCTTCTCTCTGTTCTTCTATCTGATTTCTTATTGAACTAGTCCTAGCCTCTCTCACCTTGTTTCGTTCCTATATATAGCTGTCTGTTTAATCCAGTCTTGGCCCTTTCTTGCTTACTACCTCGATTTCTCCCTACCACCAACAAATAACACCCAGCCTGCCTGGTCAGGCATTGAGGATTTGCCTGATATATTTTCTTAGGTTTATCTCCCTGACTTCTAATTTCCTAATAGGTCCCTTGTTTTCCTTCCTTGTTGCTTCTGCCCATGTGTTTCCTCTTGATGGGAATTTTAGCCATCTCTTAAAATCTAACCCATCCTTCAAGGAAAGGTATGTTCCTAGCAAATGAAATAGCCAGTGTGAAAAGGGAAAAAATATATATATAATTAGTAGCAACATGAGGTGGGGGACAAAGTTCCTCTCTTTCACTAATTTTCTTTAACATAAATTACTGCATGTTAGCTTCTAGCCATTCATGCCTGTTGAGTAAGTGAAATGTGGTTAGTCATGCTGTACATGCAAAACACACACTGGATTACAAAAATGCAGAATAAAAAAAGGATGTCAAATATCTCATTTTGTAATATTGATTACATATTGGAATGACAATATTGTAGATATTGGATTAAAATATTTTATTGAGGGGGGTTTGGGTGGCTCAGTGAGTTAAGCATCGAGCCTTGATTTCAGCTCAGGTCTATGATCTCAGGGTAGGAAATAAAGCCCAGCGTGGTTCCACGCTGGGTGTGCAGCCTGCTTAACATTCTCTCTCTCCCTCCTCCTCTGCTGCCCCCCAAAAATAAGTAAAATATTTTATTGAGAGTTAATGATTATATTCCCTTACACAATCTGTATACATTTTCTCACTGAACTTTGAAATATATGGCAGTTTATCAACAGAGTTGAATAAGCTTTTTTGTATAGCTTTTATATACTACTTAATATTAACTAAAAATTTATAATTTGGGGTCTCAGAGAATGGTCAATTGATCAAGCGGTCTTCAGAGAGTTTGGCAGTTTGGATGTAAAAACTACAATTTTTTTTCACATACAATTCAGTAGTTTGAAAAAGAAAGCTAATTAAGATTATCTGAAAAATCCAAACACTTGCAAAATAATAACCCTTTACAGTATTAAAGGTTGTGAGGGTACTGAAAAGAATGTATTTATCAGTTTATCTCAGCTGTGTTTCTTTATCAGGAGACAGCTCACCTGGTCTTCTTCCTATTGTTATATATTTCACATATGCTAAATCTGTATTTTTTATTTTAACTGGTAGGCTGTAAGTCCCTAATTTTGAAAATTATAAATACCTCAAGAGTTGGTCATTGAGGAGCAAAAGTCTTAAAAATCAAATAGGAGTATTTGGAATAATGCTATATTTTTAAATATTGAACAATGCTCCAGTGAAATTATAAAATATAAATCTATATGTGTAGAACTAAGGGAATGTATTACAATGTCTTAAAAGAATGTGAAAACTGGAAATACAAAATATGATATGTAATATCTGAAAAGTGGGTTTTATTCAAATAGCCAGAGACCATTCTAATCCTCAGGATGTTGTCTGTTCCAAGACATGGTCAAATAGTGACATAAAACTATAAAGATTTTTATGCCAGTTTTAAAAGCAAAATGGCCTCACTGGAAAAACAATCAGATTTCTCCGGAACAATCCCTAAATCATGCTTTTTAGCATGAAATTGAGTTTTTCTGCTAAAATGGAAAATGTTCAAAATTTACTCTTTCCTTCATAATAAAACCATTTGCAAGTCACACATTGCCAAGAAACATATAAAACCATCTGTAAGGTGGCAAGTATTAGGCTCAGAAGAAAGCAAGGCAAGCTGAAGGCAAATTTCCTTATCCAAGACATCATTTGGCTTTGGACATCAATAGCACACAATCGGGAAGAGAATTACTATATTGAGTGGGCATGAAAAGATTTTGACTTATAGTTGGATGAGACCGCCAGAGTAGGAACTCATTCTTAATACATGTATAGGGAAGATATAAACTAGATAACTTATATTATTTTCTGAACACCTAAACTACAGAAGAAGAATACTTATTTTATGAGCCATGATATAGATTGGAAAAGGTGCTTCAGGCTCGTTTCTGAGGGAGCACAAGAAAGACATGCATCGAGAAAGGCATTGCTGAATGAATAAAGCAGCACTGCCAACCCACACACTGCTTTGCCCACATACTGCTTTATTCACAGAGACCAGTTGGTGGTTAACAAAATGCCTCCTGGTTTTGATTTAGTGCTGAAGGAAATGGTGAAAATCGTGGTCCAATGATGCTAAACATTTGAGAAACCCTGTTAAATGTCAGGCCCTTATAGTGCCTCATTAAAATTATTGCTAGAACATTTCTAATTAGTTTCTGAAATCATTCTTGACTCACTCTAATCCATGGGTCGGCAAACTTTTTCTGGGAAGTCTTCAATTGTGAATACTTTGAGCTTTGCAGGACATATGGACTCTGTTGTAACTACTCAACTCTATCATTGTAGCACAACATGTAAACAAATAAGCATGGCTGTGTTCCAAAAACACTTTATTCACAAAAAGCAAGTAGTAAGCTGGGAATTGACTCTGGACTATAATTTTTGGATTTCTGCTAACCCAAGTGATACTTCCTCCAGGGAGATTAATGTAGTGTGAAACTTTGATCATAGCACACTTTTACTTAGATTTCAAGAGTTTCCTTATTTGCCCATAAGTAAGGATTGGATTCTTTAAAATGACATTCAAGATCCTTCTTTATTTGATTTATCTCTCCCTTTCGAATTTCATCTTACATTTTCTTCAACAATGTTCCTTGTATAAAAGCAATGGAATTTCTAGATCTTTGGCTATTCTGTTTAACTTTTTAAAGAACCGCCAAGCTCACTTTGGTTTTGAAAGATAATTTCACTGGGCCACGATGCTAGGTTAAGTTTTGTTTGCTATAGTACTAAACACCTATGCTAGAAATAAGAAAAGTATTAAATCAATAACCTCAGTTTCTACCTTACAAAATAGAAAAAGAAGAACAAATGAAACCCAAAGAAAGCACAGGAAAGAAAATGATGCAATTCAAAGAAGAAATCAATGAAATAGATAACAGAAAATCAATAAAGTAAATGAAACCAGAAGCTTCTTCTCTGAGAAAATCAATTAAATTTATAAACTTCTAGTCACATGATCAGAAAAAATAACAGACAGAACACAAATAGACAGTATCAGGAATGAAAAAGAAAACCATCATTAAAGATTCTAAAAGGTACTAATATGACAAGGGATATCATAAACAACTTTTGGCAAAAAAAAAATTGACAATTCAGATTAAATGAATATATTCCTTGAAATTGATAAACTACCAAAGATCACAATGAAAGTAGATAACTGGTAGTCTTATCTCTACTAAAGAAACTAAAGAAACTGAATTTAGGGTTAACTATCTTTCCTCAAAGACAACTCCAGGCCCAGAGGGCTTCCCTGGAAAAGTCTACCAAACACTTAATAGAAGAAATAACATCAATTTTACATAAACTCTTCTAGAAAATTGAAAATCAGGGAATATTTCCTAACTCATTTTATGAAGCCAACATTACTCTCA
This sequence comes from Taxidea taxus jeffersonii, assembly GCA_003697995.1. NCBI lineage: Eukaryota > Metazoa > Chordata > Mammalia > Carnivora > Mustelidae > Taxidea > Taxidea taxus. Next base: position 138,248 of record ML102409.1, on the reverse strand, counting down.
CACTAAAATTAGAAAAAGACTTTATAAGAAAACTACATACCAGTATCCTCCATGAATACAGATTTTTTAAAAAATCTCAACACAATTTTAGCAAATGACATCCAACAATGTATAAAAATGTGTACTACATCATTAGCAAATGGGGTTTGCCTATGGAATAAGGTTTAGCATTCAAAATTCATTCAACATAGGTAACCATATTAAAGGATAAAATAAGAAAAACCATACATCATCTCAGTAGGAGCAGAAAAGTATTTGATGTAATCCAACATCACTTACTGATTAAAAAATAATGACCATCAGCAAACCAAAACCAGAAGGAAACTTCTTCAACCTGATGGTTGAGGACAGCTACAAAACCTACATCAGTGTCATGCTTACTGGTAAAATGCTAATACTTTTTCCTTAAAATCAAGAGCAAGGCATGAATGTCCATTTTTACCCATTCTATTCACCAATTGTACTGGATGTTGGACCTAATGCAGTAAGTCAAGAAAAGAAAAGGCATCCAAAATTGAAAGGAAGAAACACAAGTCTTTATTCAGATATTACATGACTGTATATGTAAAAAATCTGATGGAATCTATAAAAGAAGCTACTAAAGGCAATGAGTGAGTTTAGAAAGGTGTAAGGTATTAAAGTTACATTGTATTTCTACATGCTAAAAGACAAAAAATAAGAATAAAATTGAAGGAATAATGCCATTTATAACAGAAATTAAAATATAACATACTTAGGAATGAACCTGACATAAGGCATGCAAGACTTACACTCACTGAAAATTACAAAATATTGTTTGGGTAATTAAAGAAGACCTAAATAAGTAAAAAGACATACTGTGCTCATGTAGAATAGTTTATAGTTATTATAATGTCAATTCTTTCCAAATCAATTTTTAGATTTAATGCAGTCTCAATAAAAAAAAATCCATGTATGTCTATTTTGTAGAACTTGACAAACTAACTCTAAAATTCACATGGAAATGAAGAGAACTTAGAATAGGTAAAATGACTTTGAAAAAGAAGAGCAAAGTTGGAATACTAACTCTACCTGATTTCAAGATTTGTTTCAGAGCTACAAAAATCAAGTTTCTATATTAACATCAAGATAGATACATTAAGGGGCACCTGGGTGGCTCAGTGGGTTAAAGCCTCTGCCTTCAGCTCAGGTCATGATCTCAGGGTCCTGGGATCAAGCCCCAAGTCGGGATCTCTGCTCAGCAGGGGGCCTGCTTCTCCCTCTCTCTCTGCCTGCCTCTCTGCCTGCTTGTGATCTCTGTCTGTCAAATAAATAAATAAAATATTTTAAAAAAAAAGATAGATACATCAATATATGAAACAAAAGAGAGAGTTCAGAAACAGCCCCATACATATGTAGCCAATTGATTTTTTTTAAAGATTTTATTTATTTATTTGACAGACAGAGATCACAAGCAGGCAGAGAGGCAGGCAGAGAGAGAGGGAGAAGCAGGCCCCCTGCTGAGCAGAGAGCTGGATGCCGGGCTCCATCCCAGGACTCTGAGATCATGACCTGAGCCAAACGCAGAGGATTTAACCCATCCCAGGACTCTGAGATCATGACCTGAGCCAAACGCAGAGGCTTTAACCCATTGAGCCACCCAGGCGCCCCTCCAACTGATTTTTTTGTAGCCCAATTGATTTTTCTTTACATACTTTTTTTTAATTATTTTTATTAACATGTAATATATTATTTGCCCCAGGGTTACAGGTTTGTGAATCGTCAGCCTTCATAGTTTTTTTTTTAATGTTCAATTAGCCAACAAGTAGTACATCATTAGTTTTTGACGTAGTGTTCAACAATTCATTAGTTGCATATAACACCCATTGCTCATCACCACACTTGCCCTCCTTAATACACATCCCTCCGTCCCCCTCCCTTCTGCAACCCTCAATTTGTTTCCCAGAGTTCAGAGTCTCTCATGGTTTGTCTCCCTCTCTGATTTCTTCCCATTAAGTTTTCCCTCCGCATCCCTTGTGGTCCTTTGTGCTATTCCTCCACATATGAGTGAAAGCATAGGATAATGTCTTTCTCTGCTAGACTTATTTCACTGAGCATAATCCCCTCCAGTTCCATTCATGTCAATGCAAATGGTGGGCATTCATCCTTTCTGACGGCTGAGTAATATTCTATTGCACATATGAACCACATCTTCTTTATCCATTAATTCTGCCTTTTGATGTTGATGCAAATGCAATCCAGGGAAAACAGAATAGTATTTTTAAATAACTAAGCTGAGAACTGGACTTCCAAAAAAAAAAGCTTGAATTCATATTTCATAACATATGAATATTCAACTCAAAATTAATAATAGGTCTTAATGTATAACTTAAAATTATAAAACTTCTAGAAAAAAACTATAAAAATAAAGGATAAAAAAATCCTATCTAAAACAACAAAATCATCATTCAAAAGAAAATATTAAAAGATTGGATTTATCAAAATTAAGAACATCTGTTTTTCAAAATACACTGCTAGGAGGATAAAACAAGATAAGCCATACACTAAGAGAAAATATTTATAAATCTTATGTTTAATAATGGACTTGGGATCTGGATATATAAAGAAATCCAAAACCCAAAAAGAAGAAAACAAACAACCCAACTATAAAATAGTCAAAATATTTTAACAGGCACTACACCAAGCAAGACATACAGATAGTCATTAACCACATGAATATATTCTCAGCATCATTATTCCTTATGAAATTCATATTAAAACCATAACGATATAACATGATACACCTAGTAAAATGGCTAAAATTTTTACAAAGTAATCAGATCAAATGTTTGTGTGAATGTGGAGAAACTGGAAGTCTCTTTCATTGGTAATAGAAGTATAAAATGGCATAACCACTTTAGAAAACACCTTGGCAGTTTCTTAGAAGTTAAACGTATACCTACCATAAGACTCAGTCATTCCATTCCTGGACACTTACTCAAGGGAAATGGAAACATATTCATGAAGCAAAATCTTGTATATGAATATACATACCAGTTTTATCTGGAGTAACCCCAAACTGGAAACAACCCAAATGTCCATGGACAGGTAAATGGGTAAACAAATTGTGGTTTATCCATGCAATGAAATAATACTCAGCAATAGGAAGGAATGAATATTGGTACACACAACATGGTTGAATCTAGAGATAATTAAAAAGAACACATACTGTATCATTCCATCTAAATGAAATTCTAGAAAATGCAAGCTAATTGATAGTGACAGGCGTTCAGCATTGGCCTCTCCATGGTGGAAGCATGAAAGGGCAGGTAGTGACAAGAGGAAATTTGGGGGATAATAGACAAATTCACTATATTGATTGTAGTGCCAGATTCATGGGTATATACATGTAAAATCTATAAAAGGGTGCTTTTAAAATGTGTACAGATGGGGTGCCTGATTGGTTCAGTCAGTGGAGCACACAACTCTTGATCTCAGTTCATGAGTTCAAACCCCATATTGGGTGTAGAGCCTACTTAAAAACTAAATAAATAGGGGGGAGGAGTCAAGATGGCGGAGAAGTAGCAGGCTGAGATGACATCAGGCAGCAGGATATCAGCTAGATAGCCTATCAAACCATTCCGAAAACCTACGAGTCCAACAGGAGATTGAAGAGAAGAAAAACAACAATTCTAGAAACAGAAAATCTACCACTTTCTAAAAGGTAGGACCAGCGGAGAAGTGAATCCAACGCGACGGGAAGAGAGACCCCAGGGGGAGGGGCCGGCTCCCGGTAAGCGGCGGAACAACGGAGCACAAAATCAGGACTTTTAAAAGTCTGCTCCAGGGAGGGACATCACTCCAGAGGCTAAACTGGGGTGAAGACCTTGCGGAGACAGCGTGGACTCAGGTCCCACAGGGTCACAGAAGGATCGGGGGTATCTGAGTGTCACAGAGCTCACAGATATTAGAGCAGGGAAACCGGCTGCAGAGACAGAGCTGAGGTTTCCTAGAGCCGTGGTCTGTAACACGGGCCGGTGCTCTGTGACACGGGCCGGTGCTCTGTGCGAGGGGTCCCCACATGATCCGGGGAGACTCCGACCCGGGAGAGCTCAGGGATCTACGGGGTTCGGAGACTCCAGGTGAGACTCTGCCAGAGACAGAGACGCTTGGTCACAGGCTGGGTGAGCTCGGAGCACTCCCAGAAGCCAGTGAGACGGGACTGCTTACGCACGATTTTCTCCAAGTGCGGTCTTCGAGCGCAGTCTCCGAGCGCGAACGGAGGCTGGGGAGACGGGAGTGATTAAACGCTTTTCTCTGAAGGCGCACTGAAGACTGGGGCCCCTAGCTCTCGGGTCCTCTGAACCGCAGATTGGGAGGCCGCCATTTTCATTCCCGTCCTCCAGAACTCTATGGAAAGCGTTCAGGGAACAAAAGCTCCCGAAAGCGAACCTGAGAGGATTACTTAGCCCCGCCCCTGGTAAGGGCGGTGCAATTCCGCCTGGGGCAAAGACACTTAAGAATCACTACAACAGGCCCCTCCCCCAGAAGATCAAAGAAATCCAGCCAAGACCAAGTTCACTTAACAAGGAGAACAGCGGATTCTTATCTGGACAAAATGACAAGGCGGAAAAACTCACCACAAAAAAAAAGAACAGGAGGCAGGACCAAAGGCTAGGGACTTAATCAATACAGACATTGGTAATATGTCAGATCTGGAATTCAGGACGACGATTCTCAAGGTTCTAGCCGGGCTCGAAAAAGGCATGGAAGATA